>JASANF010019197.1:0-20829 GCA_030248245.1 Trissonchulus sp. WLG1_4 | reverse complement strand
AGGCTTAGTGCTTAGGCTTAGGCTTAGTATGTGGGTTAGCAAAAAGATTAGTCCTAGTTGCTTGCATTAAATAAAAGAGCGGTTGCTACTGTTGAATCATATATAAATAAAGCTGAACTCTTGATCCGAGTTCTGCTGTTGCAGCACGCTGCTGAGCATCTAGTGACGTTTTGAATTTGTATTCATGGAAACCGGTTTGGTTAAAAATTGCTACTTATAACCAAAGACGATTTTTTTTCTCAAAAAATGTAATTAATTTATTGCTTGCGCAAAAATAAACAGTAACAATTGATATGTAAGGTCAGTTTATGATGTTTATTTCACCTATTTGGTAGTTAGAAAAATTAACATTTTTTCGTAAATGAGCAGAATATGTTGCAAACAAAGCTGAATTAAATATATTATTATATGATACTTTAAGATGATCACTTTCCAGACTGATATTACCATTTTTAATTGGTGATATTTTTCTGACGATTAGCCCCAGTATGTCGAAAATTGATGCTTTTCAAGTAAATATAATTTTTTTAAAAAGCCATAAATCAACTTTTTTCGCTTTCAAAGTGGTAAAAATGAGCTCAGCGCGTGCGAAAACCTATATTAATATGATTTTACGTAGAAAAAAAGTGAGTTTAAAATTTTCGCCTTTTGCCGAACCTGCACCTAGGTCCAGCCTTTAACCTCCATCCAACTGCATTTAACCCGAAACGTGAACCTTGAAATGTGAGCCTGAAAAAAGCTGGAAACGGCAAGAAAAGCCGCAGCTGCAGGGGGCAATGAAAAAAAACGCGCACGCAGTTGCAACCCGCAGAGGGTTTACAAGTACGGTCAAGTTTCGACGGGGGCGGGGAATTTTTTTTGCCCATAAATCGCTTCTGATCCTCATCTTTTTAATAAAAATATAGAAAAAACCCCCATCGCCAGCCAAGCCAAGAGTCAAATTATTGGTGTTAAAACCCTTAGGGGTGGAATAAGTCGGAAAACGGCATTTTTTTGCCTAATGATCCGGAGTCTTCCGATTCAAAATTTTTGTAAGTTGTTGACATCTCAACTGTTTGACTATCTGAGTTAGAGTCAAATACAGTTTCCTCTGTGTTAACTTAAGCAACACACGAACCAGACCCTGGTTCATCTTTTTTGTTAAAAGACTTCGTGTTCAGACCATTTTTTTCCTGTTGCGCTGAGCGCAACAGGTATTTAAGTTCATTCTGCTATAAGTTTTGTGTGTGAGTGCAAGTATGCTTTGGTGTGACTTGTATCCTCTGACTGTGTGGTTGCTGGTAACTTGTGTCTGTGTGTCTCACTGTTGCTAAGCAGGCGGGGCGGGGGGTGGGCGGTGGCGCAGGATGGCTGTGTCGGGGTCGTGCGGTGTTTTCTGCTGGCGGGCTGGAGACTGATTTTGTGATTGTATGTGTGCGTTCACAGCGTGTCTGTCTAATTTTCTTAATTGCCGAATTAACAGCAGACAGTTCACGTGTTTGTCTCTTGTTCTTCATTGCCGAATTAACAGCAGACAGTTCACAGAACTTCTGATGAAAATTACTGTAGTGCTAAACTCAATGCGGTAATGCTTCACTAAAAGTTTATATGAGAGATTCAGCGATTTTTACAATCGCTTCTCTAGCTTTCTAGTCTCAGATCAAAGTGCAGTGTCTGTTTTTTTTATGTTTGCCCAGTAGGTGGTCGAATACAGGGTGGTTCCCAGATTCACCTCTTCCTTGTTTTGAAACTACACCAGGCTACGGGTATAGCTCCAAAACAAGGGTATCCTAGCTATCTGAGGTGTGTGAGTGTGGTATATGATTTTAAATTAAATTTAGGGCACAGTTTGGGGCCTCACATACCGATCCCGAAGGGTACAGTTGTGAGTGCCCCGGTTGAATATTTTATTTATTAATTAAATGGTTATTACGGTTTTTATGGATCATGTCCGGGATTAATTTCACAGGCGAATTTCAGCACCAGATTCATCTGCTCGCGTGATCCAAACAGCAGTTTTGTAATCTCTTTACTTTTTCCAAAGAACTTTTCTCGGGTTGTTTGATGGTTTTCACAATCATTTAGTAGATGGCTAACAGTTTGATTTGCAAATCCGCAATCACAGAAAGCATTTTCTTCTCGGCCTATAAGGTTTCTGTACCATTTCGACCATATTGTATGCCCGCTTCTTAGTCTTGCTACTGGTGCTTGATGTTTTTGGGGAGATGGTGGTAGCACTCCAATTGCTTTTCGCCGATGCGTTGATTGTTTTGATAGTAGCTTCGTCCTTTGGGGCTCTCGTTCCAGTTTCCTTGCCACGTCTCGAAAACTTTCCTTTTTATCAGTTGTTTAATCGTTTTCGCGTCCATAGCTTCAATGCAGTCTGGATGAGACGTTTCACTACATTTTAGTTCGACGGTTGCTTCTTTATTAGCTATTTCATTCCCCACTATTCCAACATGTCCTGGTATCCATGCTAGTACCAACAGGTTTCCTTTAAAATGGTCTCGAATTTCTTCTGGGTTTTCATCAAATTTGTGGATGGCAGCTTTTGAGTCTGTAAAAATGACGGTTCTTGAGCGGGCAGCAGGCTCCGGTAATTCTTTTAATATAAATATGTAATATATATGTAGTATATATATATATGTAGTATATATGTAATATGTAATATAAATTGTATGGGGCTGACTGTACTGAGAATCTTCCCGATACAATGTCATTTGCATCGATTGAATTTTTCACAGTTTTTAGCGGTGATCGTCTTGTATAGAATTCTGCTAATCGCTTTGCTTTATCTAAATCATCTATTAGCAAATCGTTCGTTGCTGAGACAATAGGATGATTTTCTTGTTTGAGTTTTTTCTTCATTATAGCAGCTGAAATTCTCCATAGTGTTTTGGCGTTATCTCTTGTGTCTATTATAGCCATTTTGTTATTCCACTTTTGCCTTGCATCTTGTTTAATTAATTTTCGTGCAACAGCAGCTGCTTTATTATACTTTATTTTCGCATCTTGTTCTTTATCTTTATTCAGCTTGTTTTTGTATTTATATTTCAATTTGAGATATCTTTTTAGAGTTATTTTCTTTGATTGCATTCAAGCATTCATTGCTCAAACCCCAGCACGATTGTGATGAGCTAGCTCTTGGAATTGTCTTTGAGGCGGTTCCGAGAATTTTCTTGCTTAAGTTAGACGCCAGATACTCCATGTTATTCATATTGTTATTGATACCACTATAGTTATCATTTATTGATAACAAGCTTTTGTCTAGCTCGTCAGCATATTTCCGCCAATCTGCTGATTTGAAAGCCCAACCTCGTTTTCTTGATTGAACTTTCTTGGGTTCCTTTATGTTTGTTTGGATCGTTAACCATTGAGGTATATGATCACTTCCAAGACTGTCTTTGTTACTTTCACAAGTCATACAGCCTAAGTTATTTGTTGCTAAAAAGAAATCTAGTACAGATCCTTGTGAGTCTGTATTCGATATTCTAGTGCTTTTAGCATTTCTGTCGTAATATAACTGATATTGGGGCATCTGTTTCTTGTATATATTCCGACATTTCCAAACCTTGTTTGTTATTATTCAGGCAACCCCAAAGTACATTGTGGGCGTTGAAGTCTCCACCGACTAGTGTATATGAATTTTTGTCTTTTTTTTGACGGCTTTTTGGAGGGTTGTAGACATTCCACAGATCTAGTTTTGTTTTATTGACCCATACTGTTACTTCCAAAATTTCTGTTTCTGATTCACTGTCATTTTCATTTAATGCCATTCGCTCAGGTTTTAGTAGAAGGCTGGTTAAATTATTTTTAGCAACTGTCATAAGTCCTCCTCTTTTGTCAGTTTTGTCTTTTCTATAGGCAATTTATCCACTAAATTTAGGTGTCCTGTAAGATTGGGACAGCTTTGTTTCTTGTAGAAAGGCGATTTCTGGCTCTTTTTCTTTAAGCAGTAGTCTAAATTTTGTCAATTTTGGTCGAATTCCGTTACAGTTCCACGTTGTTACTAGTAGTAGTCTACTGTTTGTTTGGTGTTTTACTTGCTTCTTTTTGGAGTTGAAGCACTCGGATTGTGTGCTGTGAATCTTAGACATTGAGTATGTGTTGTTGTTGGATATGGTCTGCAAGTCGATTTGGGCATTTGTGTTTATAATAGATTGTTGGTAACTTTGCTTGTACATTGTTGTTTCTTGATATGGCATGTTTTTTCCAAGTGTGGGTCTAATCGTTAAGTCTATCTGATAGTTTTCTGTTATTAGACATAAGTGGTTTTTTTGTCGATTTTTGGTATGACTCTGGCTCTTCGTTGGCACACGTATTGTTTTGGAGTAAGTTATCTGTTCGCTCTGTGTTTAATTTTTGTTTCCCAAAAGTTTCTGCTAGTTTACTGGTAAACAGTTCTTTTGTCTTTTGTCTGAATTATGTCTGTTGCTATTATTGGAGTTGTTAATGGCTCGCCATTTACTAATTTTTTAATGAACAAACAAGCAAAGACGCCACAGCTTGTACCATCGTGCTGTTGTGACGCTTCAACTTCTACGAATATAGGTTCTTCTGCAGTTCCCCAGAGAATTTGTGTAGAATATGTAATATATGTCTTATAGCTATACCTTGCCTGTTTCTAGGGTGTAGCCGTGTTACACTTCTTAGCGAGTCAAAGTGTTTAACTCGCCCAGAACTAAGTTCTACAATAGCGACAGACCAGTGTCCACTATAGCGCTTTTTAGTTCCGACTGATGAAGCGTCTCCCCAGAAAAGTGGGCAAATGACTTGCTGTGGGCGTTGTGTTGCATGTTCTGATTTTTCTGTCAGTAATGACTCTAAGAGATCATCTGAATTGATAAAAGTAGCTGGGATAACAATAGATGACTCTTTAAATTTGGAGTGTGCAACAGATTCCGCTATGTACACATCTATTATGGCCTCTGATATGAAATTATTCGGTAGCAAGCTTTGTAAATCCGTATTGAACAGCGGATAGTAATTGATGCTTCCAATCTGAGGGTCTGACATTTTTTTCACCGAGGTAATACTAAAATATTAAAATAGTTAAACTATGCAGTAACCAACACCACCTTAAGGACCCTATGAGCGACCCTATGTATGTACCAAACAGGACTCATTAAGAACACCCAACATTTTATTGGCGTTAAATTAAACGACTGATGCCTAAATTTTGAGGTACTAGATATACTACCTATCTTTCCAGTATGAACTTTCCAGTATGGGTAAGAACTAAAAGATTTTTCATGCTAACTTTAATAAAAGAAATTATACTGGTTGAGATTATAAAAGTTGGCCAGACCAAAAAGAGAATCCTAACTCAGGACGAGCATATAAAAACTAAAGCCAAAAAAGATGTTGTGCTTGCGGTAATTTCTGATCAGTTTCATTGTTTCCCTTTCCCGAAAATTCTAACCCGCGTCCACCCCTGTTCTAACCACTGCCAATGTTAATCCTTCATGTTCTACATTATTCCTGTTGCGCCACAGCGCAACAGGTACTTTATACTTGGTTTGTATAGGATTTGCAGAATCTGTAAATTACACACACTTACCTGACAGCATGCCTACCTTTTGTGTTGTGTGCGTGTGTTTGCTCTTACCGTTGCTGTAGTAATGTGCCGGTCATAAGACTGCTAATAACGCCATGTATATGCATTACCTATATAAGCTGTTATATATATACATATAATAACAGTGCTTTAAATCCATCTCAAACTGATGAAATTGAAGCTTCAAAAAAACGGAGCAGGAATCGAACCGTCAGTTATCAGATTAATAATCAGAAACTCTACTATCTGTGCCACCGATTCGTGACTAACACTATCAATAACTGGTGTATTGAATTTATTGGCACTGTGCAGGGGAATCGTGCTTTTAGCAATCATCACTTAGCACACATTGTGACACGAGACTTCCTTTTCACAAAAATTTTATACGTTTTAAAAAAATAATGGTTTACCAATGATTATCTCTGGAAATCAGGTTGACACATCAAACTAAATGTTATCTCACGCTACATACTATTTATCAGTTATCAATAGTTACAGACTCTAAGTAAAGAAAGTACAAGCCGGAATAGCTTAGTTGATAGAGCGTTAGACTACAGATCTAAAGGTACCTGGTTTGATTCCAGGTTTCGGCTCTTTTAAAATTCAGGCTTTATTTTTTAACTTTTTATCCCTTTCACGCCCAAAGGATCATGGGAGATACGCCACGATGAACTATCATATCTGGGGCTATGCAACTTGACTAGTCTATTCTAGTGACAAGATCTTTCAGCTGTTTTTATGGGGAATTGTAGGTCTTCGCATTTGGCCGGCAATTTTTAGTTCTACTGCCACGCAGCGAAGCCTATGCTCATTTAAGCAATGTGCAAATTTGACTTTTTTTCATCGCAAAAGTAGTATTTTCTTTAAGGCCACATTACGAAATTTAAATGCAACTCCGGCAGTCTGCTTTATGTGCATCAGATACAGCAGATAATGTAGTTCATTTCTAGCATTCAACTATGGCACGCGCGCAGTTGCTGTGTTCTTACTCTAGGGTGAGGTACATATTATGCCTGAGCGATGGCGCGAATTTTTAAAAATTCTCAACTTTGAGCGCTTATAACGCAAAAACGGTGCGTCCTAGACCCTTAATTGACTGATTATGTTTTGTTCACCATTCATTTCTCTATCGAATGGTGGTTTCGCGATCTCTCTACGACGCACGTAGCTCGAGCAATGTCCAAAAAACTAGAAGGTGTCAGAATGAGGCTGTCTAGCCAGTGATACTCTGGGCATTAAAGGGTTATTGGCAGTTTTTTTGCACATTTTTTTGCCCAATAGTTGCTTTTTTAAATAGTACTAAAAACAAATTTTATGAGGTTTGTCATCTATGTAACGCTAATCTGTACTCATGTAGCTTATAAACGCAGTGTTGTTTCGCGTTTTATTTCCTTTGGAATATATATAGATACAGCAACTGAGTTACGAAACTCTTTAATCAACAGACGCGGTTCTCTACTTTTAACTTAGAGCGTGTTTATCAATTTTTGTATGAGAGAATTTGGAACGGCTAAGCAGTAAACCTGTGCAAATACATAACAGGATTTCATATAATTTTGTCCACATAAAATGGCCGCGTTTGATATTTCCCCTGGAATTGTGACACTCAGACCTCACCATGGACGACTGTCCCAAGGCATAATATGAAGAGTGTCAAGCTCTTCTCATTAATACGTACTTTTTGTTTGCGATTAGTTTTTAATGCGCAACAGGCCTAATGTTGTCAAACGTTAACCCTTCTAACTTCTCACTCACTGAACGACTTTTGCAGTAAACTTTTACTTGTTTAAAACCACTTGCATTATCGCAGTACGTTTCATAATATAGTGCGTATATATTTACACATATTATATGTACTACACATACGTCGCACAATAAAAGAAAACTATCATATAGCGCAATGACTATAGCGTAGCTTAACAACTCTTAATAAACTCACCTTGTGCTAATAAGTTTTACAAAAATCTGTTGTATGATGTGGGCCATATTAGAGCCAGTACCTATGTAATTAACGTTAAGCTTACCATACCTGGGCTTTATTTGCGATAGATCTAGACGTTACCCAAAGCCTTTGGTGATTGATCCTGGGGTTCAGACGAGCGATCCTTTACTTACTGGCGCTCTGTTCCTGTACTCAAACTAGCGCTAAGCTTGGCAGAGTTGACACAAATCTTTGGCCTTATTCCGTTTCAAGCGGCTATTGGTTACTCGCACCCGTGAACTTTGTATATTGTGGTTTTGATGCGCAGGATGACAAAAGATGGCAAAATGTCTTTTAGAGTTTGTAAAAATATGGAATTGAGATTATATTTGGTCTTTGTCACGCCACCAGTCGATCGTATCTCCTCGCCATGTAATCCTTAAAATATTGAACTCACACTACCAGTGTCTGTGCATATCAGCTTAATCTCTGGTACGAAAACCACGTGCTCTTTGAGATTAGACGGATTTTCTCGCTTGTCAAACACAGTAAATACACCTACATTTAGGCTGACAGCTATAACTTCTCACGTCACGTGGCACACATCTCGAAACTACAGTTTACACTTTGGCAGCTTGTGATTATATATTTTAAGCTGCGCAACAGGCTTTGCCGTAGTATACGGATTACGGAGGTGGTTCCACTTAAGGTGGTAGTTACGTTTTCGCAGCTTTTTTCAATGTTCTATTTTGTAGCAATTACTAAATCAATTTACAAGCGGTCTTTTGCATATTATTAATCAACTTATTTTTTACAAAATTGCAATTTTTCAAGAGTCACTGTTACTCATAGTATGCACGCCAACTATTTTGGTGAAACTCATCAGCTCAATTTTATGCATTTTTCCCCGTATTTCGTTATTTCTTAACTATGGTAAATAAATTCCGCATACAGTCAAGAAATTTATGCCAAAGGCATGTTGATGTGTTATAAAAGTACTGGTATGCTTAACTAAACGTAATAATTGAGCAGATTTTTACAGTGAGCAAAAATTTGCCTGAAATTTTTCTGAAAAGTCAAGAAACGGCAGTTTTTATGACTTTGCTGGCTGTAACTAAAAAAATAATCAACCTTTTCACTCAATTCGAAAAAGGTATAGGGCAAATTTATTTGGCTACTGTCAAATATGTTTTCTTTGCATTCTTATGAACTGAACAGGGTATTTGTTACTTCAACTGAAATCACTCATTGTGCTCAGAAATGACGGATTATTTAAAATTTTTTAATTTAGTTAAATAGGGCCTCATTGGGGCCAGCTAATATTACATTAAGCACAGTTTGCCCGTACCCGTTGAAAAAATGGCGGACAAAAGATTACAAAATGACGTTTCAGGAGACTGAAGAAAATTTGCAATTTTTGACGGGGTTTATTAATACTGCCAATACTCTTGGCTGCTGTGACATATACTAACCAAATTTTGCGGGTATAATAAATGCATAAAGGACTATATGTATGTAAATTATGGTGCCAAGTGATTATTGGTATTTTGTGATATTGGCATGAGAATTCAGAATTGAGGTAAAAAAACTTCAAAGTTACAGATCGCCTAGAACGACTAACAGAAATATGTCATATTTTAACTAAAACTATTCTTGAAATAAAATGGGTTAGACCTTTTTTGAATGGCGTTTTTGAGTAGTGTAGGAGCCACAAAAATTTGCATACAATTTTGTAAGTCCTAAAAAAATACACAAAAAATCCAGTTTTTGAGCTATAAATTAGCCGTAACAGTTTGAATCAATGTCAAAATTAGCTGAAATATTGCTATTTACGTTCGCAATGTCCGTGCCAAGTTTGATTATGTTCTATAAAGTAACTTTTGAATTATTGCAAAAACATCAAAAACGTAACTACCACCTTAATTAACAGCAGGCTGCAATATTTAATGATTACATTTTGCACCAAATTTTCACTTGTTACATAATAATAATCTAGCCAAAGGGGTCAGACTGAAGCGGGGCACCAGCCAAAGGATAAGACATATGCCACCTTGAATTACTGCAACGTTAATATGTGTCTGTAGAGGGCCCTTTAGGACGCTGTCCAAAAGGTTACCAGCCCCTCTTCCTGGTCCTTCTAGCGCTCCACTTAAGCCGTTTCCTAACCCTTATAATGCCATTTCCGCCGCCTTTCCTGTATCTTCAATTACCTCGCTAACGCGAGACCCCCAACACCTTGTGCTACAGTATAAGGGTCGGTAGACAAGGCTGACGTATAGTCTACTAACCGAGATTTTACCCTCTTTATGTTACCAATTCTCAGTTGGTAAGAGCGCAACATGCCGACATCCTGTTCTAGCCCTGTACCATAGTCATGAAATAATGCTGGTTTGTCAAATCACATTCCAGTGACTATTCCATTTTGATTGGAACTTTTTGTACATAAACTTTTCCGTCCGTTGTTTGCCATCCGCTAGGTCCTTGATGTACACCTTGACGCTGGTGAGAACGGGACACGCGTGTAGAAGTTCTTGTTAAGTTCTTTGTGCCTGGTACTACAAACCAAACTTTATTATTGTACAGTACAACAGGAATATAGTAAATATACTTGTAACAAACACCGTTGAATTTGTAGTTCCAAAAAATTTTGGGAAGAACACTGGTACAAGGCCATATAATGAGCACCTTGCCATAGAATGCTGCGTGAATGTCTGGTTAGTTTAGTACGGCACGCGCTCCGAACGTTTCGTCGATCCTCTGCAGCTGGTGAATAAGCTGAGGATGCCTACTGCCTGCTAGCCAATGACACAGTGACAACCAGACTTGTCTGAAACACTCAAATTCTTTTTCCTGCCGCCGCCTCAGCGGCGGCAGGTTTTTATACTGCTTTTTGGCATAAGCTGGCCACGAAGCAGTTTGCATGATTTGCGTGTTCAAGTTTTTGTTTATCGGGGGCTCATTTTTAAAAGTTGCTTACAACTGGATGAAAACCATAATACAATTTTTTAATTTTAATTCAATTAACGTATAAGTTATGTATATATTGCTGTAAATGCAATTTTTATACTTGGAAATGTATGAGGTAGGATTCTGAAGTTTTAAGTTATGATGCCCCCTTGGCCATAATTTCGATGTGGTGTTGCGGTGTTGTCATTTTTTAACAAAACGTTTACATTATCTAATCCAAAACAAAAATTTTGAGCTTAAATTTCAGTCTAGGAAAGGGCGACATCATGTCTGGCATAAATGTCACCAAAAATTATTACGTATATAATCCACAATGAATTAAGCCATACTAAAAAACTAAGTGATCGCTGTTAATGACTGCCAGTGAGGGATACATGCATATCCATGTCGCAAAATTTCATTCTATTTTGACTTTATCTTGGCATGCAAAACGTAAATAATAAAAGATGAATAAATGGAGGTGTACATATCGGGCTCTAGGCAGGATTGAACTTTCGCCGGATTGAGATTTCTAAACATTTTGAAAAATATTAATTATATATTCGAAAATTTTAAGCGGCAGAGACAAACTTAGTGTAAGTATATACAGACTGTTGACAGCTGAAATTTACTAAAAAAATTTGCATGAAACTGCTGCTTGTTTATTCTGTCTTACAAATAGTATAGTTTAGCATTAATTGCTAGCCTTCGGTTGTCGACTGTCGTCACTGTTAAGTTAAGGTGGGTTTTGAGCATTATTTTGAAAATGCGTAAAAATAGCCATACATTGTAAAAACAAAAAATTGTTCAGGCTTGAATTTCCTTCAATGTGATGTGCATATCGCATTGAAACTTTTTTGAATATATTTGAACATTTTCAGCAAGAAAAATAGATTTTTCACGGAAATAGCTGTACAAACCAGTGCATTTACACGTATGTAATGATTTTGGAACATTAAAAATCACTACCAGCTGTGTTTTACTTAAACATACTTACAAATATTTGGTGTTTTATTGAGTGTGGTGTAATTTTTTGTAAAAAAAGCAGTATATATTTTCTGCATGATGCTCAAATAAAGTGTGTAAATTGGCTGACCAAAAATATCTTACATTTATCACATATATTTATTTTGTTGTTTTCGAGCGGTCGCAAAATTTGATTTTGCCAAATTGATAGTAATTAAAAAATTTAGGCAAATTTGTGTTTTTCGAAAAACTTGATTTTACTGTTTTCCAATATATCAATCATGTTCACAAAAAAATAACGTTTCGCGACCGCTCAATCACGTTAAGACAAGCAAAATGAGCTATTGGTTGTGCACCAGCTATTTATTTGTGAAGAAAATCGCAAGCCGAAACTCAATTCACGTTTGGTCCACAGTAAATGCTAATTTGTATCATTCAACTTCATATTTTGCGTTGGGGCATAGTTTTAAAAAATTACTCAGCAAAATTGTCCCAAGATTGCCGTTTTTAGAAAAGTCATATTTCAGGAGCGCCACCTTAATTTCAACTAAGTTTGTACCTTCTGATAAGTTGTCGAAGGTCAGTGACGTTTGTGTTCTACTGGCCTGAAAACGCAGGACTGTTCCCTGGCCGGTTAGGTACGCTACCCTTGGCAAACAATGATGTGGGTGCCCCTTCACTATAGAAAATGCTTCTTGAATGCTGTCAAAAACACCATTGTTTAACTTAAAATAGCGTTGTAGGTACCTTTTGAGGTGTACAAACCTTCTTATAATAGAATTCCATTCCAAGTTATTACGGCGGAGTCAGTTTCGCAAAAACCGGACTTCACAACCGTGACAACCTCCCATTAGGCCTAAGTCACTAACTACATGCTTCCCATCTACGGTAGCTACTTCTCCTTGTTCTAAAACGAAGTTTCGGACCGTCTAACAATAAGTATAACAACACCATTTATACGACACAAACAAGGAGTTGTTTGTTGTAAATACGCTTAGGAAAACTTCTTTTAGTTTGCTAAACTCCCAGTGCTTAGTAGTACTAGCCAGTTTGCACACCGAAGGTAACATGGGGTAAATTAATTGTGATGTGTCGGTGAAAATAGTGTCAACTCATCTTAACGAAGTTATCATCCTAGCCTATTTCTATCTAGAGCTACTTCCACAATACAGACCAACAAAACATCAGATAATGCTCGTAATTTACTGAACAGAAATCATTGGTATTTATACGTGACTTTTATATAAGTTAACGACTTGAGTCATCATGACTTTATCCAGGCACCATTACTAAAACACAAAGCAATCAACTGATTAACTTAGTTTACAACAAGAAACTAAGCAAAGGGACTTTTCCTAAGACAAGCCTGTAACTTCTAAAAAACCTGGTAATCCCGACTACTTAGTTCTGTCTGAACTGACTTTTTGAAATGTACTACAGTAATAATATCTGATTATTCTACGCCGTCTGGGCGCCAGTAATGTTACCTTTTCTGTGGCGACTCTCGGGTTCAGCCCATTTGTGGCAATCATGTGCCAAAGCCCAAAACCAACCCAGCTCAGTAATTATCACTTTATGTTGATTACTGCTCCTATGTGAACAGATTCAAAATTTAGAATTCAAAGCGAGAATGTTGAGATATTTATACTTTTAAAACATCGGCTTATTCAAATGCTAGTCGCTACATGTTGATGAAACACAGCCTCACACAAATACCTGTACGTATAAAAATTATAATGTAGAATATAATACTAAACTATGGATTTGCAACAAGTGATAAAGCAGTAAGAGTCTTTGCGTATCGGTTTTACATTACCTCCCACTTAAATTTTTTACCACCTGGTCAATTTTTTTTGGTTAAGTTTCTAGCTGACATCCTTAACATACCAGATAGTAGGAATTAGTGACTTCTCGTGACTTGATTGTTTACTAGCAGAACTCAAAGCGTAATTGAGGAATTGCTTCCAAAAGAATTCTCATGAACCGCAGAACGCCCATTGCCGCAAGCGTGACGCCATTGTGGGAGTTTATTATAAGCTTATCGTGGTCCAAATTGCCCATTGGGATCACGGCTACGTTGGGAAAGCACTTTGCCACTCTCGACAAGATGTTTCGCGCCTTCAGCACCAAATGCGCATAATCGTCGTATCGTGGAGGGGCTTCGGTGATAAAAAAGTGCAAGCGAACGTCGCTGACAGCAGTGCAAAAACGGCCGAATAGGACGAGTGAAGCTCTTCTTAGCTTCGGTAATTTGGCACATCGTCAGCACCAACAAAAAGCAACACAAAATTGAATTCTAGAGGACGGTGAACCTCTTTCAGGATCTTGGTTAAGTTTTTCCTTGGGTTCGGGCCGGCTAGTTGAAGTCTGGGGACACGCATCACTGTCGTCCGGTTGTTGTGAAATCGAATTCGGCTGCACAGAGCAGAATCAGTGACAAGGAGCAGGCGGTCTTCTGAATTTATGACAACTGGGAACAGTTGCTGCACTGCCCTTGGTGGAAAGTGACTATTGGGCTGATTCCTGGCAAATTCTAGCAAAATCGTATTGCAGATGTTAATTTCATCGTGGAATGTTGTTTTCCAATTGCTTGTTTCCACTATGTTGCTGATCCCAAAGGTGCACAATTGGCTGATCTCGCGAAAGAATTGTGGAAATTGAGAGAACCGGTGTTTTAGGACATACTGAACAATTGGCCTGCCGTGACTTTCAAAAAATTCGTTGCTAATTTTTAGCTTCGTTTTCTCTACCACGTATCGTCGTATTGCTTCTTCTAGGTGTGCCGTGTGAATCACCATCAACATCCAGGCAGCCTGTTTGGCTGCGCCCGTTACCGTTTGTCGAAACTATTTCATTACGAGATACAGTACGGCCCATATGGGAAATGGGAATTGAATCCCACAAAATCAACTGTCCCCGGCGGAAAAAAGATAACCCGGACTCGCTTGCGATGACAAGTTCTTGTGGATTCTCTTCAGGGTTACTCTGATCCATATTTTGCCCTTGACTTGATGTTGTTTCTTGGTCCTTCGGCTGTTCGGCCACCTTTAGTGTCGGTTCAGTTGACAGGTGCTCGCTGACTTTATCAATAATCAGTACCGTGTTGCTGTCCACTGATTCGACTTAATCATGACGGTTGTGGTAAAGCTCTCATCTGACGAATCATCATCTTTGGTTGCGGTGGGCACATCAACGAAGCCTTCGTCCGACATCTCCACGAAGCTATACTCCTACATTTCCGTTTCACCGTTCACCGAGGCTGTTGCAGCGGTGGAACCATCTTGCGATGTTTCGTCTTGTGACATAGTTGCATCGATTATATCTTCGCAGGTCTCACCAGCCGCTTCTTGGTTACGCACGTCTGCACCGGTATAATCAAAAAGGGTTCACACGGAATCTTTGACTTCTGTCATTCTGTCGTTGAGTTCCTGGTGCTTTTGTAGCAAGACGGACTTTTGTTGCTCCTCGATGCAGAGGGACTGCAGTATGACACAAAGTTCGTCAGAGGCCTTTTCGTATTCTAGCAATCGCCTTTCAAGGTGAGTTTTTGTAGTTGCCATCCTGAAATAGACATTTAGGATCTAAAATAGTTTTAAGTAATTTTGTGGTAACCTTTCCAACCAATATTCACCCTTTGATTTGCGTAAATTGTCTCCTTTTTCTATACTATCTAAACTAAATAACTTATCCTTAGCCTCTTTTCTTAGCTCTAAATTAACTGCGTCAGTAAACGTTGCAGGATTTTTTGACAGCAGTTTTTTTTCATTTTTTGTCTAAATTCTGTATAAAGGCATCCTTAGTGAGAAAAGCTAGAGTTTCGGGTGCCAATCCAGCTCCGTATGCGTTTTTTGCGAGTTGGTGAAATGCGTGACTAAACGCATTTCATCAACGCTATCGAAAGCGCTATCGTCTCGTTACTTTTCTTGGCCCTGCCGCGCAGCAACAGACCATTCAACCATTGCTTTTCAGACAGTTGACATGATTCTTTGAGTGCCTTTATCACATTCTTATATGAAGGCTCTGTGTCACGACTCTCCGGGTCGGCTGCAAGCCGAGCCCGTTCTGTTTTAATATTTTTTTAATCTCTCTCGCGCACAACCACGTGTATAGTATGGCATTTTTCGCATTCGAGCTTCATCACTCCACCCTTGAGCTTGAGCTGCAAGCTCAGAATTGTCCCACCATTCGAAAAAGTTCTCTTGTGGCTGACCCGTAAAATACTGCATGCCTAACTGATTCACTACGAAACAATTATTTTGAATTATCTGCACTTCATGTTTAAGCGTTCCAAACTCTTCAGCTTTTCTTCGCATATGACCTGTAGCTTCACTAAGTTCATCAGTCAACAACTGAACTGCTCGTTCTATAGCTCTAATATCCCTTAGTTCTGCCTGTGACGGCTCTACTTTCTTTGTAGTCTCTCCTGCGTCAGAAAACTCATTTCTTACCTTCAGGTTTGACTTGATGCCCTGGCTTTATTTTCCGACCGAAACAAAGGCTGATTACCACAGAAATAGCGCAATTCACTTGGCAAAATTACTCCGCAACAATTAGCGAAAATCCAACTATTTGGTCGAAGACCAAAAAACTTGTATCGCTCTCGATGAAACGTGTAAAAGTAACACTATCTTGATGAAACGTGTAAAAATAACACTAGCCAGGGATGCCACTATGTAGTATGTAGCTTCCACTGTTTACACCAGTTTAATGAGCAAGCAACTGCTGACATTTAAAACAGCTTACCAAATTATAATAATAAATAGCAGATATAACATTGGCTGCTTGCCTTTTGCTAGCTCAGCAAAGTAGCAAGCGCAGCCCCTAGCTCAGATGCGCTTTCGCTAAGGAAGTGGCTAAGGGAAGGGGCTAGGCTACAATTGCGTTAGTAATGTTTTCACAGACCAAATAATTATTAGCAGTATTGAAGTTGAATCCACTTACGGTAGCCTCCCATCTCAAAAATTTATTCTGGACTAGCCACAAAAATATGTAACGTAATGCATGGCCGCTAATCCGCGAAAACTGTTTATTGATTGGTTCAACAAGCTACTCTAATAAATTATAACACAACTAGACATCGAACTTCTAAAACTATGTAAGTGAGATCTAAACTAAGGCACTAAGGCCAGCTAACTATACTAAAAACACCACTAGGTTCGAACACACTTGGAATCAAATTTGTCTGGTCTAAGCAACTCAGCTTAGACGTAGCTTTTATCATTGGTGACCTAGCCTGACCAGAAAAACAAACATTCTACTAACCCAATTTGCTCCAAATTGACAAAATTATAGCACTAAGTAAACTAAAATTTTCACATTTAGATAAAAATTACATTGAATATTTCACACTAATAAAGTGACAGTTGTTTTAGTGCAGCTGGTTCATCGCTAATTAAGGCCGTGTTTACATTGATCCTTTTTCAGCTGCTCAAGCAGCTGAAAAAAAGCTGCAGTTTTTTCCCCCGTTTCCGTTTCCAGTGTTTTTTCAGCTGCACACTTGGTTCACATTTCGTGGAGTCGGTTCGTATCTCGAAGACCAATTTTCAGCTACCAACTGGGGACGTATGCTGATGTCCCCAGCTTACCGTAATCTTTGTGTGTGTTTGTCCGTCTGTTGTATGGTGGTGTGAGCTGTGTGTATATTATGTGTTTTTGGAGCGTGATGGGTCAAATGTTCATATTGCACTAATGTGCGTGCGTGTGTATGTGCGTCTGCTGTCTGGCTGACCAGACATGCAGTTTGTTTGTCTGCTCCTGCTGCATGGGTTATACACATGCAGTGGGCAAGAATGAGCGTAGTGTGCTTCTTCTGTTTTGTTTAATTGGGCTGTGAGTGAGTGGATTGGGTTGGGGCTTTGTATTATTGTTTAGTGTTATGTCTAGCTTTTGAAGGGGTGGGTTATTATTTTGTCGGTGGCGGGTTATTTTGTTTCTTAAGATTAATTATAACTTTGGTTGTATCGTGTGTATTTGTCCTTATACTTTCAGGTGAATATTTTTTAACTGTGCTCCGGGTGGCGCGTGCGGGTGTTGGCCAGAAGTGTGATTTGCAGTGCTAACAGGTATAGACAGTTTGTTTCTTCTGTTTTAATTTCTGAATATGTTGATAGGTGTGACGCTGCATTTAAGTGATTTTAACCTGGTGTTATTGTGGTTATTCATTTAAATTTATTTTTAATTATAATTAAAAAAACATTGATGTAAATCTCAGAGTACCTGCAGTCATCTTTAATGAAAATTTTTTGCTGATTTGTAATCTTAATGTAAAATTAGTATGTATTTTTTCATGGCTACATTGATTTAGTTTTGTTTACAGATGCTTTCGGTTGGTCGGCAATGATGTGACAGCGAGTTTTGGGTGTATATACAGTTCTCCAAGCAAAAGCTAAGCTGGAATCTCTTGTTGTGAAATTTGACAAATGGAGTATATGTTGATATTTAGAAATGCGAAATTTTGATGCAACATCAGGAGTTTTGGGACTTGAAACCAAACAATGAGAAGCAAAAAAGCAAGAAGTTCGGGATTTGTGTCGACTTTTGGCATTTGCAATTATAATTTACTGCAAAAAATTTTCAGTCGAGATAATCCATTCCCACATTTTTTATGAACTTGAAGGACATGAAAGAGCTTGGCTCAACTTTGAGTAATTATCACAATAAAATACAAACCTTTTTTAACTTTCTAATGACACGAGAATTGACTACCAAGAACGATCCGGCATTAAGCATATAAACAAGTCACTTAAACTTTTCGAGCGACATGTGACTCAAGGGCAAATTGCTAGAGAACACTTGCGGAGTCACTATGACCGCATTGTCACAGGAAATGTTCCAACGCCCGCGGAAGTGACTGGGATTTTTCGAAGCCCACAAGTTATTCAACAGATTGACGAAATTTTAATTTTGAGGAGTTATCTGGAAGTATCTGATTTCTTCAATGGTTTTGGAATTGGGGCAACGACCTTTAGGTTGCACAAAAAATTTTGATACAATAAATCAAATTTTCTCTTCAACAGCGATTAGACTGAACCAAAATATTCTTGTAGTTTGGGTAAAAGACCACAAAACTGGCAACAGTCAGGGGGCTCAAATTGCTTCCGACGCTAAAGACGTTGCCTATAATCAAAAATATTTTGAGCTACGCACAAAATCAGCACAGTTTTGTTGTTCGACTGAAAAGGGTACACCAATCGAGATTGCTGAAAAAGGCGTCAAACAGTTTCAAACTAGGTTCAAATTTTCCACAACTTTTTTGCTATCTAAACCAGCATACAGGACTTATGCACGAGAAAATCCCGTCCAGTTCACAATCCTGATGCAATTGCAAAGTACTTGGGCCACAGCTCGAGAACTGCTCAGTCGCACTATCAGACGCAATGGGAGAGCGTCGCTGCTTGCAAACAACAACGGAATGTTTTTGTGAAAAATACTAAACCGCCAAAATCGAGACCGGCTAGGGTTGAGGACACTAATATCAGTAGTCGTTTTCAAAAAAAACTACAACACGTGAGCCTGAGCTTAGATCTGAAATTTAAGGGAAAAAACATAGTTGAGCGCGAAATCGCAAAAAAAGCAAAAACACCTTCGAGCAAATTTCCAAAAAAACTGCATAGGCGAACTCCTTTAATTTCTAAAGCTTATACATAAAAAAGCTGTTTTGCCAGATTCCGAATCATCTGAGTCTATACAGAAAACAGAAAGACCGTGTAGTTCTAGTGCAGGGGCGGTCCCAGGGGGGGCGGGGCGGGGGGGGGGGGGGCGACCGCCCCACCGAAATTTTTCCCGACTGAAATTTTACACAAGGGTCCCCCCTTTGGATTTTACGGTCCGGCCGGATAATTTTTCTTATGCGTCCCCAATTGACCAAATTTGGCCAAAAAATAGAAAATTTCCCCCAATTATTTCCTGGGGGCTTCCGCCCCAAGACCCCTGCAACTTTGTGGCTTACTATTGCTTGTTATTATCTTTCATCAAAGCTTATACATGCATACATGAGTACATTATGCTGCATTTGCATGTCTACACGAGTATTGTGTAATCAACTGTCTTGTGTCTGATGTGACGTTCCCATCATGTGTTTTATCTTCCTGTCGGAAACAATTTCTGATACGTCTCCAGTTGACCAATTTCGGCCTAAAAATTGAAAAATTCTCTATTTTTTTCTGGGTACACCACTGGTTTTTACTACAAACAGAGTCAATTCGTTGCCCTTGATATGGCTGTGGCTATAACAAGATAGCGTTAAGCTTAAAAAGGTGAAAAAATTTTGTCAGACCTCCGCCCCCCCCGAAATCGAAGTCTGGGACGGCCAATGTTCTAGTGCAGTGCAGATGATGCAGACGAAAACTTTTTGACTGTAGTTGAAAAGGTTCCCGTAGATATCAACAAAAAAGCACCCTTATGGACGAAATTAGAACTACTTTGGCGATAAACGCAAAATGTTTCACTCAACGTTAAATGAAACGTTTGTACGACAACTGGCGAATTTTGTAGCAAACTTTACGAATAATTCATGTACAGGAGCTTGCAGTCAAGCAATCTGTGACTGAATACATTAAAAATGTGAATAAGATCGAAACCAATACAGAGGTTCTTGTAGTGAATAGAGTAAAAAGCTATATTTACGAGTGTGTCCAAGAAACTGCAAGTGTGAGTAAATGATGGGGATTTAACCGAGGTAGCAGGGGAAGTAACCACTGATGTCAGCAACAAATTGCTTGAAAAAAAGTATGGTATGCCTGCGCTCTAAGTCTCGGTGACATGGGGCCTTCTGTGGCTGAGGTGCAGCTGAGCTACCACGGTCAGATTCTCAGGGTAGTAGTATTCACGAGCCAGAAGAGCTTCCAATAGAGCATGCTGATGACGGCTCAGAAAGTCGGCCTATTAGTGCAACATACGGGTGAATTCCTCATAGACCAGTGCCTTCAAAATCTTGCCAAAAAGAGGGAAAAAGACTTTAAAAGGGGGGTTGCAAAGATCCCAATATTTCAACTGAAAAAGACAACGATGACCCTGACTCTGACGGCTTTAAATTACCCGGCCCGAAAAAGCAAAATTATTTACTAAATCACGTCATACCAAACAGCCGGAACCAATTCAACTGGATGAATCTAATATAGTGTCACAGCAAGACAAAAAATTTAGATCCATTAAGTAAAGACTCCGGCGATTCATTTTTGAAAGATATTCTCGGGCGATCCTGATACTGAGTCTAAATTGCAAAAAAGTTGTCTTGTTGATGCAACTTTTTATCCTTATGCCAATCGCCACCGCCAAGTGGTTGTCGGCTGTTGCGAAAAATCAAGTATAAACTTAATACCTCTCGCATTAAGCCCCGAAGTAATTTTAGCAAAAATTCACGGCAACGATTGGCTTAAGCCTTTAGATTTGTTAAGTTTCATCTGAGGAGTTTAGGGTTAATAGCGAAATTTGGATTCACTAAAAAATCACTCCCACTATG
>JASANF010019195.1:0-35897 GCA_030248245.1 Trissonchulus sp. WLG1_4 | reverse complement strand
TTTGCTCAATATGTAGTTCTATTTTTGTATAATAAATAAACCTTTGGCAGTTAAGATTGCCAAATTACGAGGCAAAAACAGAACAAAAGTAGTTAAGAACATTGAAAACAATTTTTTAAATTTTGCGCTAAATATTGGGATCCAAAAATTTGGGAATTCAGTAAACATGATAAATTTTGCATCAATGTGGAGGCATTTTGACTGTGAACATATCATATTAATAGGAACTAATAGGTAGGTATAATGGTATATTACATGATATACTAGATATATTTTGAATGGCCTACGTTTTGGCAGCAAAACATAAAAGTAGATTATTTCGGATGTTTTTCGGCAAGGAAAACAAGTATAGCTATACTGCTCACCACAAATCTTTTTTTGACCTAACTAACAGTGAAAACTAAACTTTTTACGCCGGTACCTGAAAAAAAGTTATCGCATAAGTAAAAACTAACCCAAAATGACGCAATATTTGAGTCAAAAAAATATTTTGACGTTTTTTTGGTATATAATTTATAGGTGACCTATAGCTTTTTTTGATAATTTAATCCAAAAGAAAAGCTCTAACTCTTAGATCTTCAACAGCGAAACTAAATCTTTTTCTCAATGCGGTACCGAAAAAAAGTATGGCCAAAACCACAGTGGTCCAGTATTATCAATATTTCAAATTCGATTTTTGACGAACGATTTGGGAACATATCAGCCAGAATCTACAGTTTGGTTAGTGTTCAATTTTCGCGCTATTTCCTATCTAATTGACGCGGTAAACTAGAAAATTTTTGGTGGAAATTATTACGAACTGGCGGCAAAAACATTTATTTTGGCTCAAAGACGTTTTTCCGTATATTCAGCGTTAACGTATACTTTTTTTTGGTATTGCAAAAGTTGTTTTGCCCGCCCATTGCAATTTTTAAGACCCAGAACCTTTTGACGATACCTGAAATGTTATGGCTCAAAACTTCTTTTTTAGAAAACAATTTTTGTTCAAAAAAATTTATCTGCGACACACACCGAAAAACCGTATTGAACAGTTTGAAAAATTTGGAAATCCTTATACTTTGTAGAAACACAAAATTGAAATATACATTCAACTCGGAATTGAAAGGTTTTTTCGGACGAGACCTCAGAACATATGTTTTGCGGACGCAAATGCACGTATGACTATTATTTTCATAACTTGCACCACTGGTCATTTTTAATGTATAATCATGCGACATATCAATTGATAGCTCTTGACAGCGCAAGCAGTATTTATGTCGATACCATAATCCCTAAAACAGATGGCTCCTGGAGTTTTTTCCTTTTAGTGACTACCTATAATCACCCACCTTATCAAATCGCATTAAAATTAACTTTTGAACAAAATTTGAAAAAAATTCAAAATTCCCATCGTCATAATATAACTAAATGTTATGTTTCTTAGATTGGTCGAACTAGTTGAAAACTAAGCGCACTAGTCTTAATAATTAGTATTAACAATAATTAATAGGATACAAATTATTGACAAAATGATAAATATATAATTCGGGTTTGAATATACCAATAAAAAATATTAAGTTATGCTTATTAACAGTATTATACGGATTAGTCAAAATTGGTTCGAATTTTAAACTTTGTAAATTATTTTTACCAAACTTCTTTTTATAAACCGCTGGAACTAGGAATTTAACGATATTTTAAATGTAAAGCTCTCAGAAGCACCGGTGGCGCAAAATTTAGCGTGTGTCAAGTTCTACGTAATTAGTTACGGGCGAAGAGAAGGAGTCCATCTGGGGCCATTGCGAATTTTTAATTTTTTTTTCTTTAATTTCCCATAATAGGCAAAGATTGATCATCTTTGTACGCTCACGTTGGATGCAACGCTCCGCCCAGTGGGATGAAATTGTCTGAAAGGACACACCGCGCAAATGTGTTTTGGATGCTTGTTATTTTTGTGAGCTGCTGCCTTCTAGGGGGAGTTTTCGTACTCAGCACACAAGATTTCGGCTTTGGTCGGGGTCTGGGGTACAAAATTTTCAATGCAAACTGATTCGGTCGAGAGCTGCCTGGAAATGGAGTCCCCTCAAAGTTACTGCTGCCAGCTGCAGCCTTCTCCTTTAAAGGTGTCTGCCGCACTTCTAAAGGCTCACACGCGCACCGCCGTGGAGCTCATTTTTTAATTGAACAGCTCGGGCGTGCGCCTTTCAACTTTTGGCACTCTGTGTTTGATTCGCATATTTCATTTTCCAAATAACGATTGAACAAAAAATATAGCTACGACAATTTAGAATATTGAGCTGTCAAATCAAAATAGGACGCATCTGAAAACTGTAATGACTCCGCAAAATGCTCACTTTTATGTATCAAAAGTATTTTGAGAACTTAATGTAATGTCGCAGCCTTATCTCACCCATCACTTAACAGGTCGAAAATTTTGTTGACAAAGCCTTGTTAAATATTTTGGTGGGTACCAAAAACGTTGATTTGAAACTTTACAATAAGGGGTGACTAAACACGTTTTCCACCGCCTCAAAATGCTATTATGGCATTTGGACTGAATTGATGAAATAATAACGAACTAGACTTGAAATCAATTTATTGGCTCCGAAATTAAGTTGCTAAACGATGCGCGCACTACACTTGTAATAAATAATCACTATGTTTTTTTAATTATGATGTTTCACAAAACTATCCTAAAATATAAGCCACAGATGGAGCGGGCTGACCCGGTTGTGTCTCCTGAAACTTCAGGCTCAGTAAGTTGGAAGTCACTTTTATTGTCAAAACTAGATAAAGTTTTTGGTATATAATGCGAGGTAGGTAACCTATACTTTTTAGGGTGTCAAAATGAAGCTCGTCCCCATATTTTTCCTATCCTATGCCGGAAACTAGAACTTTTCTAAGCATCAGCCTAAAAAAAAAAAAATTATGGCGGAAAAAGCAATTTTTTACATAACTTTAGTATTTTTTTCTAAAATATGACGCAATGTTTTTTGTGTTAACGATTCTATATAACAAAGAAAATTTCCCATGGAAGTCACTCATATAACCGCTGGATCCTAACACAAAACCTCCACTTCTATCAGCGGACGCGGAGCCAGCATCTGAAAACGATAAAACTTTATTTTGCATTTTTCCACACCTAACCCCACGTCTTAACGTATAGCTTTTTTTTGGTATCAAAATAAAAAGCCTATTAAACCCTTCATCCAACAGTGAAAACTAGAACCTTTCGGGGTCGTGGCAACAAGCTCAGACCTAAAGTTTTTTTCGAGAAAACATTTCGAAAGTTCCTCCGCGACGACCCCTAATGGCACCATATGTGTTTTGACAAAACTCCAAAAAATGAAACCGTCACAACGCTTTTATGACGTAGAATCACTTGAATCTCACATTCTGTGAAGGTTCAGGCGCTTTCGAATCTTGACACCTTATCTTGACGTCTTGGATGCCACGTTAAATCAGCGCTTAAACTATTAATTAATACGGAACATTGGTCCGCGTCTATCGTGCGACCAATTAATCATAGCTCTCGACAAACGCTACCATTTAAAAAAAAATTTCACGTTGACACCACAACCGTATAAAAAAAACCACGGTTTCCCCTTTGTTGATGGACCCTGTAATCACCTCATATTACGATCAAATCGCATTGTAGTCAACTCTAAGTTTGAATTTTTAATTTTTTTTACAAAACAAGTTTCATTGTTAAATAACACCGCGCTGCAATAATTTTGTAGATCTAGTCTGAAATTAAGTCAAAACTAGACGCAATAGACTTGTAATAATAATAATAAACAATAGTTATACTATGTTTAATAATTATGTTTAATTACTATGTTTATTATTACTATCAAATATAGTGATAAATTACAACAATAATAAACATGAAATAAGCTTACATTACTACTAACGGTGCCGGTTTTTTGCACTAAAGTTGTAGTCATATTTTATTGTCAAAATTAATCTTACGTTTTTCGGCACATAAGTCAGCGGTAACCGAATAGTTTTTTAAAGGCGTCTCAAATAAAAAACTGTCCTAATTTCCTATTCTGATGCCAAAAACCTAGAACTTTTTAACATCTAGCTAAAAAAAAAAGCGACGGCGCAAAATAGTTTCTAATTTCGGTGTTTTGCTAAAATAATTTAACGTTTTGCGCGTGCTTAACTCATTATATAAACGAAGCAAAATTCCAGGATTATCCCATATAACTCTGACAAAACAGTTTTCACTTTGTCATGACCATTCGACCCGGCCATATGAATCAATTTTTTTTTTCCTAGTTTTTTATTCTAAAAATTTATTTTGTGTTTTCAGTTTATAAGTCAGCGTCTTAACGTATAGTTTTTTTGGTATCAAATAAGAGCCCATAGTCTGTTTCATCGAACAGTGAAATTAGAACCTTTTACGTGGCTCCCTCAGAAATTAATAAGCCTAAAAAACATTCATTTTGTTCAAAATTCCTTTTCTGCGTACTACACGTAATTGGCGTATTGACCACAGTTCGGAAAAAATGAAATCGTTACAAACTTGCTTCAACGTTGACGTAGAAACATGAAATCCGACAGTAACATTCTATTCATGTTCCAAAATGAGCACTACTTAACGTTGACGGCAGTGCTGAACTTATTTAAATTAATGCCTCACGTTTTTTTTTGTTTTAGTTAAATGATCTGTGTAACCTGGAACTTTCCTTTGTTGATGATCTGTAATCACCTCATATGCAATCAAATCGCATTGCAAGTCGTTCTACTTGGAAATTTAATTTTGAATTTTTTTTCAAATTTTGTTGCGCGCCTCACGCTCCGAGATTGAGTTGAACTTGACGAAGACACCATTATAGTTGTAACAATAACAACACATGAAACCTATAATATGGAACTTATATGGACATAGAAAATCATGCGCCCCCATGTGTGCCTTCAGACATCAAAAATATGTGGACATGTTAGAGGGTGAATCAAATACAGAAAACTACTCAGATACTGAGAATTTTTTTATATTAGCGCCACGTGGCCTAACCCAACACCAGACAGATGCCAAATCTCCGCCCAATTTGTACCCACTGCACGGTTTAAACAGGCACAGTGGCCGGTCGTCACAGCGGAACAGACCGGGTGGCCCACCAACGCTGTCCAGCCACCAAAAAGTGAGTGCCCAACTTCTGCCAAAAGGGTATGTCCAAAGCGAACAATTAGAAGGTTAGGTACAATTGAGTACGAGGAGTCCCTACTGGAACGTAAGTGTGTGCATAAAGCCTTTTCCCGCATAATTACCTCCTGTGTCGTGTACAGACCTATGTAGCGGAGCTGCATATTATTTGGACGCGGGCACCTCAGAACGCGGAATTCCGCCGGTCCCCCGACGCACCGCGTCTATACCACCCTAAGCTAGAAACGAAACAAATATATCAGCTGAAAGTTAAATCTTGTACTGAAAATAATCTTTTGATCTAACCTTTTGACACCACAGCTCAACCTGCGCTCGCAATTCAGGACTGCGCCACGACCACAAGAATAGGTTTTTTTGGCTTTTTAGGCCTTGTAGCTCAACACTTGGTGAAATTAGGCCTGTCGGGCCTGCAGACGTAATCCCGCCTCAGCCGCAGTACACATTTAAACGCTAAGAATTAGAAACAATTATGGCAAGTGTCAGAATCAGTTTGGACGACGACGAGACCCAGCTTAAGACCGTAGGCCTCACCATTGGTGGTGCTGGAAGAATACTGCCAAAAAAATTGAAAAAAAATTATTGAAAAATGCAGTGTAGGACGCAGGATGGTAAAACATTAATAAGTGATTTGACTACAATGGGCGGGCGTAGTGCCAATAGAAATGTTTGCATAGGTAATCAAGAAATCATCGTATGGAATAGGTAGAGACCTCAGAAACGTATGTGCTTTCGAATAGGAAACAGTTATACGGTAATTTGTAGGCTATCATTTTTGTAGCAAAAATGAAATTCAAAGGGGAGCGTTTAGGAAAACCGGAACACGCCCCCATTTTTCCTGTCCTGCCCAGAAACACTTTTTTGACAGTAACAAGGGGGTAAGTCTAGGCCTTAAAAATGAAACCTGCTGAAAAAAATTTTAGACACAAATAAACGCAAAAATTCCAGATAAAAAATTTTTCAGAAGCTTTAGGGTCAAATTCTGCTAAATCAGATTCCAGTTAACTCTAAATTAAACTATTTACTAAAATAAATTCATACTGCATGGAAAGTTTTCCAATTTTAGAAAAAAGTATGGATGGCTTTGTGTCTCAGTTCGGTTCAAGGGCAGTTACATTTGAGTAGCATCAGCTGACCCCGCGACTAGATGCTAAACGTTTTTGCGCTTGCCTTCCGCCGAACCGAACTGATATCACGGCAGTCCTCACTCGGCAGGCCACGCATTTAAATGATAATGTTACTATTTCTCTTATGTACAGAAATTATTTTTGCACCTTACGTAATAATACTTAAAAAGTTGTTCTAATATTAGAGCGAAACTCCTTACTCATCAACGAATTCTAGATGCACATCTCTTTTGCCGTAGTTTACCAGCTCTTAACAGCGCTGAGGCATAACTACGTTTGTCAGAGCGAATTAAAAAATAGCTTCAATCTACTTCTTTTTGCACTTTTATCGTAAAGTTTGTTATTCAGCTTTGTTTTTAAGTTTCAACTGACCATAAAACAAGTTTTAGGAAATTTTCAGTCAAGAATACTTCAAAACTGAAAAATGGATACAAGGGTGTGGCATTCGGAGAGAGTGGGCATGAGAACGCGGAGGCTAAATATTTCGCAATTGAACACCTGTTAAAACTCGCAGATTTCCTGAAAGTGTTACTTCTGCAACTGGACCTCGCAATGGTTTTGAAAGCATAAATGAGTTAAATTTTTGTACTCAAATAATGGGTTAATTTTGCGCACTTTCGAAAACTTATACATGATGTTTTAAGGCCTATCGATTTTTCACGCCATGGCGGAGGAGTCTTTTTCCAAAAACTTCTATTTTTCTGTTTTTGAGGAGCCGAAAGTGTGAACTAAAACCAATGTCGTACAAAAACATAGAGCCCAATTTTCAAACTTAAACAAACCCACGTTAAATGAAGATCAAAGTGGCAGTTTTGGGGGAAAATAGCTGGGAACTGCATTTTTGCAGAAAAACAGCACCTCAAAGTAAGCATTTTTTGGTTATAGAACCGCCTATTCACAAATTTGAAATTTCCTAAGCTATCAACCCCTTGGCAAATTGCAGTTTCAGTGTTGTTGGGAAGTGAACGTAATCGAAAGGTCTGAAGCCAAAAATGGCTATAATTGTTGTCGGTTTTTTGGATAGTTTTAAAGCTGTGAACTTATGGGAGGCAGTTTTAAAGCGTCTGTCGATCAGGTTCAGTTGCCGGAATTCTCTCGAGGCTAAATGTTGGCATAAAGTTCTTTTCTGAAAATTTCGATTTTTTATTGCCTCACCGCCTAAGCTCTGAAGCCTAAGCCTAAGCTTGAGCCTGATATTAAGCCTAAGCCTAAGCCCCATACTATAATAAGCCTAAGCCACAAGCCTAAAATTAAAACCAAGTTAGAGCCCAAAATCGCAAGTCTAAATCAAAGACCTATGTTTGAATCTACGACAAAACCGGGAAGTCTAGGGCTTTTGTTTTCCTATTTTAAAAATTTTTAAACAATAACCCAACTCCATTTAAACAGTTATGAAGATGCGTACAAAGAAATCAGCAGGCTTTTTTCAAAAACTCGACAGTGGGGCCGTTCCATGTTTGGTCTAGGTTAATATTTGTTACGGGTTAAGCACTGCTGGGTCTAGAATATAATCGCTAAGCGGACATTTGTAGAACACGCATTTGCGTACACAGAAAAATCGGGAGAAATGACCTTTCGATCGTTTACGGAATAAACTTAAAATTTAATGACCTATTTTAAATCTCAAAAGTCTCAGCATCGCAAAAGCAAAAGCTTTTATGCACACAGCTGCAGGGTGTGGGTCTGGGGGGCGGTACCCTAGAAAAATTGAGTTTTTAACTTTTTAGCTCAAAATTGATAACTGGGACGTATCAGAATTTTTTTCAATTGGGTATCTGGAAATAAGATTAAAATTAAAGCATAACATTAGACACCTTACACCAAGCTTGGGAACTTGCCAGGAGTGCCGGCGTACCCAGAAAAATATTTATTAATAATTTTCGGGTGCAAAATTTTTAACTAATATTTATTTTTTAATTGAGTCAAAATATGCACTTTTTAACACTTTTCCACTGTAACTTTACAGTATGTAAACTGAAATGACAAAATCGCAGGGAGAATACAAACCCCAGAAACCGAGCGATTTTCCCGAAATTATTTTAGACCAAATTTGGTCAACTGAAAGCAGATCAGAAATTTTTTTTTCAACTAGAAATGCAGGTTGCGTACAAGTACTCGTACGCACGCTGGAGCATGCACAGAAACTTGTATACACATCGCATTTGTAACATACGGAATTATTGGGGCGAGGAGTTAAACAAAAATATATGTAACATATATCTCGTGTAGACATGCAAATGCAGCATAATTTCTGGTGTATATATACATGCAAAGGCTTCGATGAAAGATAATAATAAGGAATAGTAAGCCACAGAGTCTCAGAGGTCTGGGGGGCGGAAACCTTTTGAAAAAAATTGGGAAAATTTTGTACTTTTAGGCCAAATTTGGTCAATTGGAAACGTATTAGAAATGTTTTTTTCGGCAGGGCATCTCACTCAAGTGTTTCAACTAGTTAGATGTCTAATTATGTGCATGAGTCTAGCTTGGGTCAGGTTAATTTTTCTGGGTCCAGATAAAAGATTTTGAGTCTGGACCCACTCGTGGACCCAAAAAAACTCTGACGGAAACAGTATTTCATTTGCATACTCGGCGTAAATATGCAAATGAGCCTGACAGGTGAGACCTGGTGTAGAAAAACGATCAGTTACGGCTAGACGCTTACCCACAGATTGCTGCAATCCTGTACACAGCTCCCCCACCGCACTACCTGTCTTTCTACTTGCTAGTGTCTTTTTAACAAGTGAAGATTCACACGCGATTGCAAAATCGGATTTGCGCTTCCATCCAATTACGACCAGTTTCAATTTCTGAATAAAGTTGAGAAAAAGTTGAAAAAGTTCAATTGGACAGTTTTTACTTGGATTGGCCCAAGTGTAGTTTACTACATGGCCTAATTTTGCCTACTTAATCAGTTGATGTAGATACGTAGTTAGTTAGCTTTGTTTCTAAGAATTGTTAGCTGCTCTGCCTAAATGTTTGATGATGAGAAATTAATAAATCTGAAAAGACAATAAAAATTATTTTAAAAAATTTTGAGGGCACATCCGGGGGCACACCGTCCTGGTCTTGTGCTATTAGAAATGGTCAAATTGGCCAACTTAAAAATTGTTAACTTGGCCAACTTCAGTTGGCCAGCTTGGCCAACTTAAAAATGGCTAACTTGGCCAAATTCAGTTGGCCAACTTGGCCAGCTTAAGTTGGCCAAATCAACTTGGCCAACTTGGCCAACTTAAGTTGGCCAACTTAACTTGGCCAACTTGGCCAACTTGAACATCCGATACTTTCACTATTTTGAAATAAAGTCAAGTTCAAATCTCGAAGTTTACATTTTAAATTTTCATTTTCATTAACTGACTAACTTGAAAAAATTAACTAGAGGATTAGAACTTGACTTCATTTCAAATAGTCAAAGTATCGGATGTTCAAGTTGGCCAAGTTGGCCAAGTTGAGTTGGCCAAGTTGATTTGGCCAACTTAAGTTGGCCAAGTTGGCCAAGTTGAGTTGGCCAACTTAAGTTGGCCAAATTGGCCAAGTTGAGTTGGCCAACTTGAGTTGGCCAAGTTCTCACGTTGAGTTGGCCAAGTTGGCCAAGGTGAGTTGGCCAATTTATGTTGGCCCAGTTGAGTTGGCCAACTTAAAGTTGGCCAAGTTGGCCAAGTTAGAAATTTGCAACAAAGTTAACAGTGTAGGACACTAGACTTGGGCCCTTGGATTTACAATTTTATAAAGTGGGCTCAGTGGTGTAGTAGTGGGCCCTTTGACTAGAAAGTGGGTCATCTGAATTCAAATAAAAATAGGCTGTTCGAACTGACAAATCGCTATTTTCCTCGCACGGGGTGCGCTAATTCTCTAGAAAAATTCTGGATGAAACCGGATTATGTTACTCAGTGTAAAAGTACAATGTATATTTGCTACAGTACTAATAAGGTATACTAGCTTCACTTTATCTTTGTCTCTCTTTTTATCGACAAATCCTAAAAAGTGCGTCCCTTCAATGTCTGAACACTTTTCTTGTAATTTGTTTTGTTTCGAAGGTAAAAAAAATTGCGAAGTCGTACAAAGGCCGAGGGAGTCGCATGCCAATTTCACTTTTCTACAAATGCCGCATACCATTTGTAGAAAGTAAAATTGTCAGTTTACTAGCAAACAAAGTAATCAGACGCGCCAGTGGCAGTGAAATAATGTTCTGTAACCCTTTCACAGTAGTTAAAAGTTCTGGAAAACCACGATTTATTCTCGACTGTTCAACTCGTAATCACTGGATCGCGCGTTTTCGCTTCAAACTAAAGAAATCCCAGTCGCTCCCATTCACCAAGACTCTCAAAAATTTGTTGGTTTCAGCTGGGAAGACGCGGGTAATCAAATTTGCTATGTGTTTCAAGCGCTCCACCTTCGGAGTTTCGTCGGCTTCGTTCATATTGACGAAATTTTTCAAACCGCACATAGTAAAATGGCCCGGTCAAGAAATCCAGGTTCTATTTTATATTGACGATTGTTTACTGATAGCTGAGAGGAGAACTCCCAGGAGAGACTAAACGGGGTCTGTCAAAACTGTAGTTTTTGACTTGAACGCGGGGGGATGGGTACTCAACGTAAATGATTCGCAATTATAGCCTGCCACGGAAATCAAATTTTTGGGATTCGTGCTCAAATTCAAAAGTGTACTCAATTTTGTTACCGCCCAAGAAAAAGGACCGAATTTTGGGGAAAACTTAAAATTTTCATAACTCCACGAGAGCGTTTGCGCGTCTACTATTAAAAGTGGCCGGTTTGTTAGTCTCTTGTATGTCTGTATTTGGCGATCTGGCTCTACTCAGATCAAGAAATTTCTATAAATGGGTGGGCACAACGCGTTCGTGGGACAAACTCCACAGCCTAACAACCGAAGAACCGCAGTTCAAAACGATCTAGCATTCTGGGTATGCCAGCTATTAGGAACCTGCATAAGACTGTTAGAAAAACCTAATTTTGACTGCGTCGGTTTTTCTGATGCTGGTGTTGTGAATGGCTGGACTAGCGCTGTACGACGTTGACATTTCCACGATGAGAAATAGTCTTTATATTCAAAATTCACACAACCAACGCACGCACATCAAAACCGCAGTTTGGCGATGTTTTTTTCCATCACTTTAGCGCTTCTCTTTCGTGTAGAAATCACGTGAAGCACTGGCTTTGCATTGCCTTTGTTGATGAAACAGTTCCGGCAGCAAGCCAAGCCAGGAGCTAAAGTTGTTTCATTATGCTTACAGAAATCATAAGATCTGCTCTTTAAATTCTAAAATTGCACAATGCCAAATTATTGGAAAATTGCACACACACAGTAGGGTTTTTATATTTGCTATGTAAAACTTGCGGGGAAAAATATGTTAGTTTCAAAATTGACTTCGTAGTAACTTGCACTTCCTTCGGGGTAGACCCTTGGCTTGTAGACCAACAAAAAAGTGTGGTCAGTTTCTCTCTCTCTCTCTCTGCCAAGGACCAAAACTGTCGGGGGGCACGTGTGGCACGGGTGTTAGGGATTATTTCTGATGTGCGCACACGATATTTTTAACGACTGAGTTTTTCACCGTTTTTATAATGTTTATGTTCTAAATTATTCCCTCGCTCTGTATCTATTCTTTTTTTTCAGTGTCAGTAAATAGCCAAACTTTATGCTCGTTGTTCTAGGCGCAGATTTTTAAGGATTAGTTAGTTAGTTTCAGGCCGTAGTCGGGCCGTGTAAGCATTGTGGTTTTGCCATTCGCCTGTGGCGGAACGGACCTGTCAATTGAGTGATTTTCAGGCGACTGGCTCGTAAAAACTTAGCTCGAAGCTAGGCGTTATTCTCTGAATTGGGACACTTAGGCGACGGTCAAAATCATTGACAGCGCTCTGCGCATTTTCCAGTACGTCCATTAGTTCTCCGGTTCAGGGTTTGACGTTTGGCGACCGTGACAGGACTCTGTTTCGCGCAGAAAGTTTGGCGGAACCACGCCTAAGCCTAGCCAAAATTTGACTAAAAATTTTTGTTTCCCCCCTTGAAATTCGCAATTTACCGGCTCTGCACCGGATATACAGAGCGTTGGGCAACGTTTAGAGCTCTACCCCTTGTTTTCGAAAATTTTCGAGAAAATTTATCCAGTGGTCCGCCTTAGTGCCGCGAAACTATTTTTGTCATGCTCTGAGCCTGATAAAAACCGAGGTAAATAGGTAGGGAACAGGTCGGGAAGGCGAAAAAGGGCCTTTACAGGAAGGAAAGCCACTAAGAAAAGCATTGAATTAGGTCCCCCAAAATTTTACATAAAATGGCCCTTTTTCCGGAAAATCCGAAAATTCCCTCACCCCACAAATTTTGTAATTGTTGAGCCGTAGTTTTTCCGGAGCACATTTTTCCGCTATGAGACCTAATTTTTTGAACTCACCGTCACCTTTTCACCCCAGGAAAAATACTCCCCTGAAAAATTTCGTGCAATTGACTTTTTCCAGGCACTTTCTCTAAGCCTAAAAATTTGAATTTTTTGGGCCTTCTGAAAGTGCCCATAGAAAATTTTTTGGGACTTCGGGGGTTTAAAACAGACCACAGATTTGAACTCGCCGACCCCTAAAACCTCCGGAAAAAATATTCCCGTCTCGAATCGACCCCAAAATTTTCTCCCTGAAAATAAATTTGAAAACCCTAAGCCTAACGTTTGTCCGAGAGTCTCACAAAAATCGTCCAGGCTTAGACATTTTTCGCAAAATTTGGTTCAAATAAACGGCAGTTAAATCACTGCCTACTCCTCTCCAGTTCTCCAGAAAGTCCCAGGAAAAACGGTTGAGTTTTTCTTGAAAAATTTGGCAAATTTTTCAATTTTTTTTCAAAATGACCCATTTTTTCCCTGATTTTTTTAAAAAAATTATATTTTTCCCGTTTTCTTTCCGCATTTTTTGTATTTTCCCCCTGATCAGTTCCCTTACTCAAACTTTCTGTAAAAAATTTCAGCCAGAAATTCTGACAATTTCAAAAATTTTGGCCAAGTTAGACCCTAAAAATAGCAATTTTTTAGAAAATTTCTATTTTTTTTGAATTAACACAAATGTTACACTAACCCTCTCAAACTTTCCTAAAGTTTCATCAAAAATTTAAGATTTTTATCTTTCACTATTTTCAAAAAAAAATCAAAAATCACTATCATTTTTAGTATATAACTTTCCACGCTCCCTGTTTTATTCAAAATGAATTTCCCCAACTCTAACCCCAGTCAAAAACGCTTAAAATTTTTCCCCAAAAACCCGAAAAATATGAATTTTTTATTCTAGGGCGTTTCACCCTCTACCCTCCCCCCGACATTTCATAAAACCCACACCAGTCCTCAATAAAAAATTTCCAAATTCCCAACACATTTTCCATTTTGCACTTTTTGCCCCATTTTCACATTTAACCCCCACCTCCCCCCGGATCCAAAAAAGACCCTCGAAAACCACCTGGTACTTCTATCCAGAAATTCTCACAAAAACACCCCCCTTCCTATACACATTTCATTTTGACCTTTCGTAATTTCAGGAGTAACAAATACTCCTACCCAACAACTTCTAGACAAAATTTTACATTTTCTAATTTTTATTCAAATTTCATATTTTTCTCATTTTTCCTTTTTTTAAATTTTTATATCTTCATTTTAACCAGTACACACCCCATCAATTTTTAAATTAAGTCGCCCAAAAATTTTTACCCTCAAACTTAGTTTTTTTTTCAGTACGAAGAGTATATAAAATATTAAATAGTGGGTAGAACCTCCCCATGTTTTTATTTTATAAGAGATAAGAGAGGAAATTGCGTATTAGAAATATGTTGGTTTTTTTTTGAGGAGAAGCTGTGGTTGTGGGGTGGGAGGTATATTTAGTCGAAATTTGCTTTAGGAATTTTATTGATGAGCGAGAGGAATTATTAGAATATCATGTTCTGTGTTTTGAGAAAGAGTTTTGCGGGTAAAATATAGTTTAAGAAACGTCAATTTCGAAAATTAAAAGATACGAAAATTTTTCAATTTTAAAATTTTTGACGGGAATAAAAATATAGTCGAATTGACTAAAATTATAATAAATTAAAATTTGTGTTTTGGTAAAATGAAATATATACTGGTTTATAGATAAAATAGAAATTGGTGTTTTGTTGGTGAATTTATATATATCACGGTGCGAAGGGCCATATATATATAAAGAGTAGAGAAATAAGGTTTATATATATATATATAATATGGTATATATTCAATTTCAGCAAGGTTTAAGGGGGTGGTTTATGTTCGCCCTATCATTTGACTACAATTTATTTATTCCCGTCAAAAATTTTAAAATTGAAAAATTTTCGTATCTTCAATTTTCGAAATTGACGTTTCAATAGAGTTCTGAGAGCAAATTTCGACTAAATATTTAGCCCACAAGCAAAACTGGGCGGTTTCTCAAAAAAAACACAGGGAACGAGTGGAGTGGTTCTAATAAGTTCCTCTCGTTATCTACTTCATAAAACTCAAAAAACATGGGGGAATCAGGATTGTATAGTATATACTCCTTCCGTACTGAAAAAAACGACTAAGTTTGAGGCGTAAAAATTTTTGGGCAGCACTTCACCTTAGAAAATTGCACTATGGGGTGCTGTACTGCGTCTAAACATGAAGATATATACAAAAATTTACACAAAAATGCGAAAAATGAGCAAAAATATGCAAAATTTGAAAAATTCGAAAAATTCGAAAATCGTCAAAATTTTGTCCTCAGAAGTTGAATTGGGCCGTTAGGAGTATATACTGTTACTCCTAGCAAAATCTACCCGAAAAGGTCAAAATCCGAAAATACCGTGTATAGGAAGGTGGGGTATCCGTTTTTCGTGCAGAATTTCTGGATCAGAAGTTTACCCAGACCCGTGCGCAACTTTTCAGAGCGGTCCTTTTTAGAGAATCCGGGGGGCAGTGGGGGTTAAATGTGCCAAAATGGGGCAAAAATGACCCCAAAATGCGAAAATGCTAGTTTGGCCCGAATTTGGCAAATTTTTAGATTCGAGGGCCGGAACTTCGCTCAGAGGTTTTCTAGGGGGTTCCCGTACTAGGGTTTTATCGAAATGTCGGGGGGGTAGGGCTAAAGGGTCGAAAACGGCCCCCTCAGAAATCACAAAAATTCACTATTTTTCCGGGTTTTTGGCCGGAAAAATTTTAAAGCACCGTTTTCTGCAACTGGCGCGTTCAGAAAAGTTGCGGTGGAAATGTCCGCAACTTTTGAAATAAAAACTAGGGACAGGCAGAGCCGTTGGCAAAAGTTATATACCTAAAAATCCGAAAAAATAGTGATTTTCGCAATTTTTTTTTGAAAATAGCTGAAAGATAAAAAATCCTTAAAATTTTTGCATGAAACTTTCAGGAAAGTTTGAGAGGGTTAGTGTAACGGTTGTGTTAATTCAAAAAAAATAGAAATTTCTAAAAATTGCTATTTTTAGGGTCTAACTTGGCCAAAATTTTTGAAATTGTCAGAATTTCTGGCTGAAACTTTACAGAAAGTTTTGAGTAAGGGAACTGATCAGGGGGAAAATACAAAAAATCGGAAAGAAAACGGGAAAATATAATTTTTTTACAAAAAATCAGAAAAATGGGTCATTTTGAAAAAAATTGAAAAATTTGCCAAATTTTTCAAGAAAAACTCAACCGTTTTTCCTGGGACTTTCTGGAGAACTGGAGAGGAGTCAGGCAGTGATTTAACTGCCGTTTATTTGAACCAAATTTTGCGAAAAATGTCTAAGCCTGGACGATTTTTGTGAGACTCTCGGAGCGAACGTCTCAGGCTTAGGGTTTTCAAATTTATTTCAGGAGAAAATTTTGGGGTCGATTCGAGACGGGAATATTTTTTCCGGAGGTTTTAGGGGTCGGCGAGTTCAAATCTGTGGTCTGTTTTAACCCCCGAAGTCCCAAAAAATTTTCTATGGGCACTTTCAGAAAGGCCCAAAAAATTCAAATTTTTAGGCTTAGAGAAAGTGCCTGGAAAAAGTCAATTGCACGAAATTTTTCAGGGGAGTATTTTTCCTGGGGTGAAAAGGTGACGGTGAGTTCAAAAAATTAGGTCTCATAGCGGAAAAATGTGCTCCGGAAAAACTACGGCTCAACAATTACAAAATTTGTGGGGTGAGGGAATTTTCGGATTTTCCGGAAAAAGGGCCATTTTATGTAAAATTTTGGGGGACCTAATTCAATGCTTTTCTTAGTGGCTTTCCTTCCTGTAAAGGCCCTTTTTCGCCTTCCCGGACCTGTTCCCTACCTATTTACCTCGGTTTTTATCAGGCTCAGAGCATGACAAAAATAGTTTCGCGGCACTAAGGCGGACCACTGGATAAATTTTTCTCGAAAATTTTACCGAAAACAAGGGGTAGAGCTCTAAACGTTGCCCAACGCTCTGTATATCCGGTGCAGAGCCGGTAAATTGCGAATTTCAAGGGGGGAAACAAAAATTTTTAGTCAAATTTTGGCTAGGCTTAGGCGTGGTTCCGCCAAACTTTCTGCGCGAAACAGAGTCCTGTCACGGTCGCCAAACGTCAAACCCTGAACCGGAGAACTAATGGACGTACTGGAAAATGCGCAGAGCGCTGTCAATGATTTTGACCGTCGCCTAAGTGTCCCAATTCAGAGAATAACGCCTAGCTTCGAGCTAAGTTTTTACGAGCCAGTCGCCTGAAAATCACTCAATTGACAGGTCCGTTCCGCCACAGGCGAATGGCAAAACCACAATGCTTACACGGCCCGACTACGGCCTGAAACTAACTAACTAATCCTTAAAAATCTGCGCCTAGAACAACAGCATAAAGTTTGGCTATTTACTGACACTGAAAAAAACGAAAATCAATTACAGAGCGAGGGCATAATTTAGAACATAAACATTATAAAAACGGGGAAAAACTCAGTCGTTAAAAATATCGTGTGCGCACTTCAGAAATAATCCCTAACACCCGTGCCACACGTGCCCCCCGACAGTTTTGGTCCTTGGCAGAGAGAGAGAGAGAGAAACTGACCACACTTTTTGTTGGTCTACAAGCCAAGGGTCTACCCCGAAGGAAGTGCAAGTTACTACGAAGTCAATTTTGAAACTAACATATTTTTCCCCGCAAGTTTTACATAGCAAATATAAAAACCCTACTGTGTGTGTGCAATTTTCCAATAATTTGGCATTGTGCAATTTTAGAATTTAAAGAGCAGATCTTATGATTTCTGTAAACATAATGAAACAACTTTAGCTCCTGGCTTGGCTTGCTGCCGGAACTGTTTCATCAACAAAGGCAATGCAAAGCCAGTGCTTCACGTGATTTCTACACGAAAGAGAAGCGCTAAAGTGATGAAATAAACATCGCCAAACTGCGGTTTTGATGTGCGTGCGTTGGTTGTGTGAATTTTGAATATAAAGACTATTTCTCATCGTGGAAATGTCAACGTCGTACAGCGCTAGTCCAGCCATTCACAACACCAGCATCAGAAAAACCGACGCAGTCAAAATTAGGTTTTTCTAACAGTCTTATGCAGGTTCCTAATAGCTGGCATACCCAGAATGCTAGATCGTTTTGAACTGCGGTTCTTCGGTTGTTAGGCTGTGGAGTTTGTCCCACGAACGCGTTGTGCCCACCCATTTATAGAAATTTCTTGATCTGAGTAGAGCCAGATCGCCAAATACAGACATACAAGAGACTAACAAACCGGCCACTTTTAATAGTAGACGCGCAAACGCTCTCGTGGAGTTATGAAGTTTTAAAGTTTCCCCCAAAATTCGGTCCTTTTTCTTGGGCGGTAACAAAATTGAGTACACTTTTGAATTGAGCACGAATCCCAAAAATTTGATTTCCGTGGCAGGCTATAATTGCGAATCATTTACGTTGAGTACCCATCCCCCCGCGTTCAAGTCAAAAACTACAGTTTTGACGACCCCGTTTAGTCTCTCCTGGGAGCTTCTCCTCTCAGCTATCAGTAAACAATCGTCAATATAAAATAGAACCTGGATTTCTTGACCGGGCCATTTTACTATGTGCGGTTTGAAAAATTTCGTCAATATGAACGAAGCCGACGAAACTCCGAAGGTGAGCGCTTGAAACACATAGCAAATTTGATTACCCGCGTATTCCCAGCTGAAACCAACAAATTTTTGAGAGTCTTGGTGAATGGGAGCGACTGGGATTTCTTCTAGTTTGAAGCGAAAACGCGCGATCCAGTGATTACGAGTTGAACAGTCAAGAATAAATCGTGGTTTTCCAGAACTTTTAACTACTGTGAAAGGGTTACAGAACATTATTTCACTGCCACTGGCGCGTCTGATTACTTTGTTTGCTAGTAAACTGACAATTTTACTTTCTACAAATGGTATGCGGCATTTGTAGAAAGTGAAATTGGCATGCGACTCCCTCGGCCTTTGTACGACTTCGCAATTTTTTTTACCTTCGAAACAAAACAAATTACAAGAAAAGTGTTCAGACATTGAAGGGACGCACTTTTTAGGATTTGTCATAAAGTAGAGACAAAGATAAAGTGAAGCTAGTATACCTTATTAGTACTGTAGCAAATATACATTGTACTTTTACACTGAGTAACATAATCCGGTTTCATCCCAGAATTTTTCTAGAGAATTAGCGCACCCCGTGCGAGGAAAATAGCGATTAGTCAGTTCGAACAGCCTATTTTATTTGAATTCAGATGACCCACTTTCTAGTCAAAGGGCCCACTACTACACCACTGAGCCCACTTTATAAAATTGTAAATCCAAGGGCCCAAGTCTAGTGTCCTACACTGTTAACTTTGTTGCAAATTTGCTAACTTGGCCAACTTGGCCAACTTAAGTTGGCCAACTCAACTTGGCCAACTTAAGTTGGCCAACTCAACTTGGCCAACTTGGCCAACTCAACTTGGCCAACTTGGCCAACTCAAGTTGGCCAACTCAACTTGGCTAACTTGGCCAACTTAAGTTGGCCAAATCAACTTGGCCAACTTGGCCAACTTAAGTTGGCCAAATCAACTTGGCCAACTCAACTTGGCCAACTTGGCCAACTTGAACATCCGATACTTTGACTATTTGAAATGAAGTCAAGTTCTAATCCTCTAGTTAATTTTTTCAAGTTAGTCAGTTAATGAAAATGAAAATTTAAAATGTAAACTTCGAGATTTGAACTTGACTTTATTTCAAATAGTGAAAGTATCAGATGTTCAAGTTGGCCAAGTTGGCCAAGTTGAGTTGGCCAACTTAAGTTGGCCAAGTTGGCCAAGTTGATTTGGCCAACTTAAGCTGGCCAAGTTGGCCAACTGAATTTGGCCAAGTTAGCCATTTTTAAGTTGGCCAAGCTGGCCAACTGAAGTTGGCCAAGTTAGCAATTTTTAAGTTGGCCAATTTGACCATTTCTAATAGCACAAGACCAGGACGGTGTGCCCCCGGATGTGCCCTCAAAATTTTTTAAAATAATTTTTAATGTCTTTTCAGATTTATTTATTTCTCATCATCCAACATTTAGGCAGAGCAGCTAACAATTCTTCGAAACAAAGCTAACTAACTACGTATATACATCAACTGATTAAGTTGGCCAAATTTGGCCATGTAGGACACTACACTTGGGCCAGTCCAAGTAAAAACTGTCCAATTGAACTTTTTCAACTTTTTCTCAACTTTATTCAGAAATTGAAACTGGTCGTAATTGGATGGGAAGCGCAAATCCGATTTTGCAATCGCGTGTGAATCTTCACTTGTTAAAAAGACACTAGCAAGTAGAAAGACAGGTAGTGCGGTGGGGGAGCTGTGTACAGGATTGCAGCAATCTGTGGGTAAGCGTCTAGCCGTAACTGATCGTTTTTCTACACCAGGTCTCACCTGTCAGGCTCATTTGCATATTTACGCCGAGTATGCAAATGAAATACTGTTTCCGTCAGAGTTTTTTTGGGTCCACGAGTGGGTCCAGACTCAAAATCTTTTATCTGGACCCAGCAAAAATTAACCTGACCCAAGCTAGACTCATGCACATAATTAGACATCTAACTAGTTGAAACACTTGAGTAAGATGCCCTGTCGAAAAACATTTCTAATACGTTTCCAATTGACCAAATTTGGCCTAAAAGTACAAAATTTTCCCAATTTTTTTCAAAAGGCTACCGCCCCCAGACCTCTGAGACTCTGTGGCTTACTATTCCTTATTATTATCTTTCATCGAAGCCTTTGCATGTATATATACACCAGTAAATTATGCTGCATTTGCATGTCTACACGAGTATATTATGCTACATTTACTTTTGTTTAACTCCTTGGCCGATGTTTCCCTATGTTACAAATGCGATGTATATACAAGTTTCTGTGCATGCTCCAGCGTGCGTACAAGTACTTGTACGCAACCTGCATTTCTAGTTGAAAAAAATTTCTGATACGTCTCCAGTTGACCAAATTTGGTCTAAAAATTTGGGAAAATCGCTCGCTTTTTTCTGGGGCTGTTTTCTCCCTGCGATTTTGTGGTTGAGTAATTTTGCGTCTGTAAAGTTGCATGAAAAGTGCTAAAAAGTGCATATTTTTGACTCATTAAAAAATAAATATTAATTAAAAATTTTGACCCGAAAATATTAATAAATATTTTCTGGGTACGCCACTACTGGCAAGAAACCCCAAGTTATGTCACTGTCTGATGTTATGCTTCCTAATTTTATCACTTATTTAGATACCCAATTGGAAAAAATTCTGATACGTCGCCATTTACCAATTTTGGCTAAAAAGTTAAAAACTCAATTTTTTCTAGGGGCTACCGCCCCCAGACCCACCCTGCAGCTGTGTGCATAAAAGCTTTTGCATTTGCGATGCTAACTTTTGAGTTAAAATCGGTAAATGTCATTTTTATTCCGTAACAAAAGATCAAAAGGTCATTCTCCGATTTTTTTCTGTGTACGCAAATGCGTATTACAAATGTCCGCTAACGATTATATATTCTTGACCCAGCAAGTGCTTAACCCAACGAATATTAACCTGACCCAACGTGGACACACTGTCGAGTTTTGAAAAAAGCCTGGTTTCTGTACGTATCTTCATAACTGTTTAAATGGAGTCAGATTATTGTTTAAAAACTTTTAAAATAAAAACAAAAGCCCTGACCCGGTTTTGACCAAATTCAAACATAGTCTTGATTTAGGCTTGGATTTTTAGGCTTAAGACTTGGTCTTAATTTAGGCTTGTGCTTAGGCTTATATAGTATGGGCTTAGGCTTAGGCTTAATATCAGGCTCAAGCTTAGGCTTAGGTTCAAGCTCAGGCTGAGGCAATAAAAAATCGAAATTTTCAGAAAACTTATGCCAACATAGCCTAGAGAATCCGGCCAACTGAACCTAGACAACGCTTTAAAATATCATAACGCACTTAAAACTATCCAAAAACAACAATTATAGCCATTTTTGGCTTCAAACCTTGGTACGTTCACTTCCAACAACACTGAAACTGCAATTTGCAAGGGGTCATAGCTCAGAAATTTCAAATTTGTGGATAGGGGTTCTATAACAAAAAATGCTTCCCTTAAGGTGCTCTACTCCAAAAAATAGGTCCACTATTTCCCCCAACTGCACTTGATCTTCATTTAACGTGGGCTTGCTTAGTTTGAAAATTGGGCTTATGTTTTGTACGAAGCATTGGTTTAAGTTCACACTTCGGCTATCGAAACAGAAAATAGAAGTTTTTGGAAAAAACTCCTGCCCGCATAGCATAAAAAATCGATAGCCTTAAAACATCATGTCGCGTTCAAAAGTGCGCAAAATATAACCATTTTTGGTACAAAAATTTAACTACCGTTTACTTTCAAAACCATTGCGAGGTCCATTTGCAAGAAGTAACACTTCAGGAAATCTGCAAGATTTTGACAGGTGTTCAAGTACAAAATATTTTAACCTCAGGCGCTCATGCCCACTCTCTCCCCCGAATAGCACTTGTTTCCATTTTTTCAGTTTTCAAAGTATTACTTGACTAAAAGAGTTCCTAAAACTGCCTTATGGTCAGTTGAAACTTAAAAACAGAGCTGAATAACAAACTTTACGATAAAATGCAAGAAATGTAGATTGAAGCTACTTTTTAATTCGCTCTGACAAATAGTTATATCCTCAGGCGCTGTTAAGAGCTTGAGGTTCTGCGCAGAAGTAATCTACATCTAAATTCGTTGATGGTGGGGGTTCGTTCTGATCTAAACAACTTTTTAAGATATTACGTAATAAAAATAATTTCTGTACATAAATAGTAACGTATCATTAATGCATCACCTGCATAGACTGCCGTGATATCAGTTCGGTTCAGCAGAAGGCGAGCACCGAGAGTAGCATCTAATCGCGGTAGCTGATGTACTAAATGTAACTGCCTTGAACCGAACTGACACAAAGCCATCCATACTTTTCTAAAATTGGAAATTTCCATGCGTCTGAATTTATTTAGTAAATAGTTTAATTTAGAGTTAACTGGATCTGATTTAGCAGAATTTGACCTAGACTCTGAAAAATTTTTTATTGGAATTTTTCGTTTATTTGTGTCTAAAATTTTTTTCACAGGTTCATTTTTAAGGCCTAGAGCTACCCCCTGTTCTGTAAAAAAAGTGTTTCTGGGCAGACAGGATGGGGGGTGTTCCCGGTTTAGCCTAAACGCTCCTTGAATTTCATTTATTACAAAATGATAGCCTACAAATTCTGCCGTATAACTGTTACTATATTCGAAAGCACATACGCTTCTGAGGTCACTACTATTCCATACGATGGTTCCTAGATTATTTATGCAGACATTTCTATTGGCACTACACCCGCCCATTGTAGTTAAATCACTTATTAATGTTTTACCATCCTGCGTAGCTACACTGCCTTTTTCGATAATTTTTTTTCAATTTTTTTGGCAGTAGTCATAGCAACACCAATGGTAGCCTACTCGTAGCTAATTCTGCGTCATCCATACTGATTCTGACACTTGCGTAATTGTTTCTGATTCATACGTTTTAATCTGTACTGCACTAAGGCAGACATCTACAGCAACAGGCCTAATTTCATGAGTGTTAGCTACTAACCTCGAGAGCCAAAAAAACCTATTCTTGTGCATAACTTTTGCAGTCTGATAAAGCACAGGTAAGCTGTGGTGTGGGAAGGGCTTGATCGAGGTACGTACAATTTAACTTCCAGCTGATTATTCGTTTCTAGCTTAGGTGGGACGCAATCCACAGTCGTGGGGACGATAGGGCAAACCCGCTTCTAGAGTGCCCACATAAATAATATGCAGCTCCGCTAATAGGGGCTGTACAACACAGTAATATCAGAAAAAGTTATGTACACACTTTACGTCCAGTAGGACTACTCATACTCAATATGCTACACGTTACGTTAATTGTTCGCTTTGGACATACCCCTTTTGTTTCTATAGCAGAGGTTTTGGCACTAGGTTTTGGTGGCTGGACGGCGTTGGTGGGCCACCCATTATCTTCCGCTATAACGAGCCGTCCACTGTTGCTGTTTAAACCCGTGCAGTAGGAGTCCAAATCTGACTGGGCGGACGCATCTGTGGCCTTGGCATCTGTCTGGCTGTCGGTCGCGTCAGCGTAATCTGATTCTATGTCCTTATCCGTATCTGAGTAGTTTTCTGTATTTGATTCACCCTCTAACATGTCCACGGTGTTTTTGATGTCTGAAGGCGCGGCGAGTTCTATTTGATGGGGGCACCATGTAATTTTCTATGTCCATATAAGCGACTACACTAATGGCAAGCAATCGTAATCGTTTATTGTACAGTAGACAAACCAACTGTTTATTATAGGTTTAATATTGTTTATTATTGTTACAAGACTAGTGCGTCTAGTTTAGACTAGTTAGACTAGATCTGCAACGTGAGGTCACGCAGTATTCAACGACAAAATTTGAAAAAAATTCAAAATTTAAATTCAAGTCAAACTGACTTGCAATGCGATTTGATTGCATATGAGGTGATTACAGGTAGTCAACAAAGGGAAAAGTTCCAGGTTACACGATGACGTAAAAACAAAAAAACGTGAGGTATTAATTTAATAGTCAGCGCTGTTGAATGTTGTGTCCGTCAACGTTAAGTAAGGTGTCATTTGAAAGCGCCTAAAATTCTGAATAGAATGCTGTCAATTTTATGTTTCTACGTCAACGTTGAAGCAAGTTATAACGATTTCAATTTTTCCGAACTTTGGTCAATACGCATACGGTGTGAGTAGTCGCGGAGGAATTTTTTTGAACAAAATGAATGTTTTCTAAAAAGAACTTTAGGCTATAATTTTGTCCAAGGACCACGTAAAAGGTTCTAATTTTCACTGTTAGATAAAACAGACTATGGGCTCTTATTTGATACCAAAAAAGCTATACGTTAACGCTGACTTATAAACTGAAAACGCAAAATAAAATTTTAGAATAAAATAACTTTCAGATTTGGACCCATATAGCCGGCTCAATGGTCACTGACAAAGTGAAAACTGTTTTGTGTAAGGATCAGAGTTATATGGGTGACGTCCTGGAAGCATTTGCTTTGGTTATATCAATGGTAACACGGACGTTACGTGATATTTTAGCAAAACACAAAATTTACGTAAAAACTATTTGCGCCATAACTTTTTTTAGCTAGATGTTAAAAAGTTCTAGTTTTTGGCATCAGATAGGATATAAGAACAGCTTTTATTTGACACCTTAAAAACTATTGGTTACCGCTGACTTATGTGCCGAAAAACGTAAGATTAATTTTGACAATAAAATAACTCCAACTTTATCGACCTGGAACCAGAGAACCGGGCCGCGTTCATCGTAATGTAAGCTTATTTCATGTTTAGAACATCAAAACCAGCCATTTCAAAGTCACGTGACCCTATTATTATAATTATCACTATATTTAGGATAGTTTTAAACATAGTAATTAAACATAGTAATTAAACATAGTTATTAAACATAGTAACTATTGTTTATTATTATTATTACAAGTCTATTGCGTCTAGTTTAGACTAGTTAGACTAGATCTACAACGTGAAGTCACGCAGTGTTTAACAATGAAACTTGTTTTGTAAAAAAATTTAAAATTCAAACTTGAGTCAAAGTTGACTTGCAATGCGATTTGATCGCATATGAGGTGATTACAGGTAGTCAACAAAAGGGGAAAAGTCCCGGAGCCATAACTTTTTATACGGTTGTGGTATCGACGTGAAATTTTTTTTTTAAATGGTAGCGTTTGTCAAGAGCTATCGATTAATTGGTCGCACGATGACGTAAAAAGCAACCAATGTTCCGTATTAATTAATAGTTAAGCGCTGATTTAACGTGGCATCCGTCAACGTCAAGTAAGGTGTCATTCGAAAGCGCCTGAAGTTCTTAGCAGAATGATGTCAATTTCATGATTCTACGTCATCGTAGAAGCAAGTTATAACGGTTTCAATTTTTTCGAACTTTTGGTCAAAACGCATATGGTGTGAGTAGTCGCGGAGGAATTTTTTCGAACAAAATGTTTTCTAAAAAGAACTTTAGGCTATAACTTTGTCCAGCAACCACGTAAAAGGTTCTAGTTTTCACTGTTAGATAGAACAGACTATGGGCTTTTATTTGATACCAAAAAAGCTATACGTTAACGCTGACTTATGTACCGAAAAATGCAAAATAAAGTTTTAGAATAAAATAACTTTCAGATGCTGGCTCCATGGTCACTGATGAAGTAAAAACTGTTTTGTGTTAGGATCACAGTTATATGAGTGACTTCATGGGAGCATTTTCTTTGTTATATCAATGGTAACACGGACGTTGCGTCATATTTTAGAAAAATACTAAAGTTATGTAAAAACTATTTCCGCCATAACTTTTTTTAGCTGGATGTTAAAAAGTTCTAGTTTTCGGCATCAGATAGGATATAAGAACAGCTTTCATTTGACACCCTAAAAAGTATAGGTTACTGCTGACATATATGCCGAAAAACTTTATATTAGTTTTGACAATAAAATAACTCCAACTTTACTGACCTGGAACCAGACACAACCGGGTCACGTCCATCTATCACTATATTTAGGATAGTTTTATAAAACATAGTAATTAAAACATAGTAATTATTATTACAAGTCTAGTGCGCATAGTTTAGACTAGTTCGACCAGATCAAATTGATTCAAGTCTAGTTCATTTATTATTTCATAAATTCAGTCCAAATGCAAGTAATAGCATTTTGATTTCACACGGTGGACGCTGTTTAGTCACCCCTTATTGTAAGAGTTTTTCGAGAATCAACGTTTGATACCACAAAATATTTAACGGCACTTCTGACAAAATTTTCAGACCTGTTAAGTGATGGGTGACATGAGGCTGCGACATTACATAACCTCAAAATACTTTTGATACATAAAAGTGAGCGGTTTCGGAGTAGTTACAGTTTTCAGATCGTGCCTATTTAGATTTGACGGCTCAATACAAGTTCTAAATTACGTAGCTACTCACTACTCCGAGGCGGCTTATTTTTTTATTTCAAATCATTTTTGAAAATGCTAATGGATACTCAATCAAACACAGAGTCAAAAGTTGAAAGGCGCACACCAAGCTATTCAATTAAAAAATGAGCTCCTGCAGCATACACTGTGAGCCTTAGAAAGTAGCAGACACCTTTAAAGGAGAAGGCTGCAGCTTTAAAAACTGGCAGCAGTCACCTTTAAAGGGACTCATCGTTTAGGCAGCTCTCAACCAATAGTTTGGTTGAAAACTGCCACCTACCCCAGGACAACGACCAAAGCCGAAATCTTGTGTGTTGAATTGCGAACCTTCCCCCTAGAAGGCAGCAGCTCACAAAAATAGCGAGCCGTCAAAACACATTTGCATATCTATATAGTTTTTGAGCAATTTCATTGGCTGGGTAAAGCATTGCACATCCAACGTGACATTACAAAGATGATCAATCTTTGCTATTATGAAAATTAAAAAGAAAAAAATTAAAAATTCGCAATGGCCCAGAATCGAACTGGGTACCTCTGCTTCGCCGTAACTAATTACGTAGAACTAACACACGCTAACCCATTGCGCCACCGGTGCTTCTGAGAGCTTACATTTAAAATATCGTTAAATTTGTAAGTTCCAGCGGTTTTTTAAAGAAGTTGGTAAAAATAATTTACAAAGTTTAAAATTCGAACCAATTTTGACTAATCCGTATAACTGTGTTAATAAGCATAACTTAATCTTTTTATTGGTATACTCAAACCCGAATTATTATATTTATCATTTTGCTTAGGATAGTTTATATCCTATTAATTATTGTTAATACTAATTATTATAAGACTAGTGCGTTTAGTTTAGACTAGTTCGACCAAATCTAGAGCATGACGTTAGTTATTGTATGACAATAAAGAAATTTTGAATTTTTTTCAAATTTTGTTCAAAATTTAATTTTAATGCGATTTGATCGCATATGAGGTGATTATAGGTAGTCACTAAAAGGAAAAAACTCCAGGAGCCATAACATTTGTTAGGGTTATGGTATCGACGTAAAATTCTGCTTGCGCTTGTCAAGAGCTATCAATTGATATGTCGCATGATTACGTAAACGGTGACCAGTGGTCGTTATAAAAATAATAGTCATACGTGACTGCCGTTGCGTCCGCAAACGTTATGTAAGGTATCATCCGAAAGCCCTTTCAATTCCGAGTTGAATGCTGTCAATTTTGTGTTTCTACGCAAAGTTTACGCAGGTTATAAGGATTTCAATTTTTTCAAACTTTGTTCGATACGTTTGGGGTGTGAGTAGTCGCAGATGAATTTTTTGAACAAAATTGTTTTCTAAAAAGAACTTTTGACCATAACTTATTTCAGGTATCACGTAAAAGGTTCTAGTTCTTAAAGATAGATAGGGCAGAAGACGGGCTTTTATTTGATACCAAAAAAAGGTATACGTTAACGCTGAATATACGGAAAAACGTCTTTGACCACAAAATAATGTTTTTAGCCACCACGGTTTTGGTAAGAACTTTTTTTAGGTTCCACCAAAAATTTTCTAGTTACCGCAGTTCGATTGATCAGAAATAGCGCTTGTAATTGACACTAACCAAACTATAGATTCTGGCTGATATGTTCCCAATAGCGTCAAAATAAATTTGAAATATTAATAATACTGGACCACTGCCATGGTTTTGGCCATACTTTTTTTCAAGTACCGCGTAAAAAGATTTAGTTTTCGCTGTTGAAGATCTAAGAGTTAGAGCTTTCTTTTGATATCAAAAAAGCTATAGGTCACTGCTGATTTATATGCCGAAAAACGTCAAAATATTTTGACTAAATATTGCGTCATTTTGACGTACTTTATGCGATAACTTTTTTCAGGTACCGCGTAAAAAGTTTTAGTTTTCACTGTTAGTTAGGGTAGAAAAAGATTTTTCTGGTGATACCAAAAACAGTATGGTTATACTTGTTTTACTTGCCGAAAAACATCGAAATAAATCTACTTTATGTTTTGCTGCCAAAACGTCACCATTTATTGCAACTGTGTCTAGTATCATGTAATATACCATACCTTATAATACCTACCTATTAATATACCATACCTATTAATATGATATTCACAGTCAAAATAGTCCACATAATGCAAAATTTTATCATGTTTACTAGATTCTGATTACCAAATTTTTGGATCCAATATTAGCGCAGAATTTGAATTATTTTCAATGTTCTTAAGCTACTTATTTCTGTTTTTGCCTCGTAAATTTGGCAATACTTAGCTGTCAAAGTTTTATTTATTATACAAAAATAGAACTACATATTGGTTGTCTGTGTGTAAAAAATCTGCCAAATCGAAGTAGGGGTATTGAACTATTTTCAAGCTCGAATTGTGCTACTTAGATTGGCATATTATTGCAATCCTGCCTAGTATCATGTAATGCACCGTTGCATATACCACACCTATCAATATTGTTCACTGTCAAAATAGTCCACATAATGCAAAATTTTATCATGTTTACTAGACTCTGATTACAAAATTTTTGGATCCAATATAGCGCAGAATTTGAATTATTTTCAAAGTTCTAAAGCTACTTATTTCATGTTTTTGCCTCGTAATTTTGACAATACTTAGCTGTCAAAGTTTTATTTATTATACAAACCATTATATTGATTGTCTGTGTGTAAAAAATCTGCCAAATCGAAGTAGGGGTATTGAACTATTTTCAAGCTCGAATTGTGCTACTTAGAATGGCATATTATTGCAATCCTGCCTAGTATCATGTAATGCACCGTTGCTTATACCACACCTATTTTTAAATTTTTTTCATAGTTCTAAAGCTACTTATTTCTTTTCTTCTCTCGTATATTTGACAATACTTACCAGTTAAAGTTTTATTTATTATACAAAAAAGACTTACAGATCGGTTATCTGCGTGTTGAAAATCAGCCAAATCGAAGTAGTGCTATTGAACTATTTTCAAGCTTGAAATGTGCTACTTAGTTTAGCATATTATTGCAACCCTCCCTAATATCATGTAATGCACCGTTGCATATACCACACCTATCAATATTGTTCACTGTCAAAATAGTCCACATAATGCAAAATTTTATCATGTTTACTAGATTCTGATTACAAAATTTTTGGATCCAATATAGCGCAGAATTTGAATTATTTTCAAACTTCTAAAGCTACGTATTTTTTCTTTTCTCTCGTAAATTTGACAATACTTACCAGTTAAAGTTCTGTCTATTATACAAAAAGAGACATACAGATCGGTTATCTGCGTGTTGAAAATCAGCCAAATTGAAGTAGTGCTATTGAACTATTTTCAAGCTTGAAATGTGCTACTTGGGTTAGCATATTATTGCAACCTTGCCTAGTATCATGTTATGCACCGTTACATATACCACACCCATTGATATGATATTCACTGTCAAAATAGTCTACATATTTTACAATTATATCATGTTTATTAGATTCTGATTATAAAATCTTCGGATCCAACCTTGGATCGATACATTCACGACCTTGCTTCAATGCCCATCCGACTCCGAGAGATATCTCTTTGCTTATTTGAAGTTTGAACATCATTGGCAAAGTGGGTTATTATTAAGCAATATAGTATTTTTAAGGTAAATCTATTGTAAATAAATATGTTGTAAATATATTGTAAATACTGTAATTATTGTTTATTTACAAGACTAGTGCACCTAGTTTAGACTAGTTAGATTAGATCTAGAACGTGAGGTTACGCAGTGTTTAACAATAAAACTTATTTTGGAAAAAATGTTAAAAGTCAAACTTGAGTCAAATTTGACTTGCTATGTGATTTGATCGCATATGAGGTTATTACAGATAGTCAACAAAAGGCAAAAAGTCTTTTGCCTTTTTAAATGTCGAGAAATTTTTTTTTAAATGCTAGCGTTTGTCAAGAGTTATCGATTGATAGGTTGCACGGTGTTTGCACAACCACTGTTCAGTATTAATTAATAGTTAAACGCTGATTAACGTCAAGTTTGTCAACGTCAAGTAAGGTGTCATTCGAAAGCGCTTGAAGTTATGAGCAGAATGCCGTCAATTTTATGTTTTTACCTCAACGTTGAAGCAAGTTGTAATGGTTTCAACTTTTCCGAATTTTGGTCAATACGCATATGGTGTGAGTAGTCGCGGAGGTATTTTTTGAACAAAATGAATGTTTTCTAAAAAGAACTTTAGGCTATAATTTTGTCCAAGGACCACGTAAAAGGTTCTAATTTTCACTGTTAGATAGAGCAGACTATGGGCTTTTATTTGATACCAAAAAAGCTATACGTTAATGCTGACTTATATACCGAAAAATACAAAATAAAGTTTTAGAATAAAATAACTTTCAGATATGGAGCCATATTGCCGGCTCCATGGTCACTGATGAAGTAAAAACTGTTTTTTTAGGACCACAGTTATATAGGTGACTTCATGTCAGCATTTTTTTTGTTATATCAATGGTAACAAGGACGTTGCGTGATATTTTAGAAAAATACTAAGTTTACGTAAAAACTATTTCCGCCATAGTTTTTTCAGCTTGATGTAAAAAAGTTCTAGTTTTCGGCATCAGATAGGATATAAGAACAGCTTTCATTTGACACCATGAAAACTATAGGTTACCGCTGATTTATGTGCCGAAAAACGTAAGATTAATTTTGACAATAAAATAACTCCAACTTTATTGACCTGGAACCAGAGAACCGGGTCACGTCCATCATAATGTAAGCTTATTTCGTGTTTAGACCATTAAGGCCAGCCCTTCCAAAGCCACGTGCCCCTATTATCATAATTATAACTATATTTAGGATAGTTTTATTATTATAAAACAGTAATTATTATAAAACATAGTAATTATTAAAACATAGTCATTATTAAAACATAGTAATTAAAACATAGTAATTATGTAGCTTTCCAGATTTTTCATATTATTAAAATTTGTACGTATGTTACAGGCGTATTTGGCGGGCGTACGTATTTGTACGTTTCTCAGGCGCAATAATGATTTAATCACGACCAAATGACACCAGTAGTGATAAAATGGCGGTTCTGGACCCTCCCGGTGCCGGTGCTTTCCTTGATTTCTCACATTAATCCAGGTGCCCCCTCTTTTTCACGTTGCCATGCATCCATCCCGGTGCCTTAGTGCCTCCGGGTGCCATCCATTTATCCCGGTGCCTTGTTGCCTCAGGGTGTAATGCACCCCTCCTACTACCATAATAGTACGTGAATGCCGAAGTCTGTGGTCACCTATTTTGGCGCCAAAATTTTGAATTTTGGGGGCTTCATTTTTACTTTTGAGTCGTTTGTGGGTGATGCCAATATTGCTAATAGTAGTAATAGCAGTAGCCATGCTAGTAGCCAGCAATTTTGGCGCCAAAAAATTAAAATTTGGTGGGAAATTCATGTTTTTGCTCTGGATTTTACATTTTTGCTCTGTAAAAAGCACCCAATCAGCGTGCAGTATTTCGCAGAACTACCACTTGATGTCAATAAGGCCTGAAAATTTTAGAGATTTCGTTTCAGTATAAAGATGATAAGGGCGTTTCGCTGCCTCGAGTGCTTCCAAGGCTTTTATTGCAAAGAGAACCCCATGCGTCACATGCGGAAACAGCACCCGCCTCCGCCGCTGCCTGTAATCCAGGATCAACCAGGCCCTAATGTAGGTTTTAGCTATTTTAAACTTTAAACTTAAACTAAATTTAACTTAACTCTAATTAAATTTAATATTAAAATGATTTTAAACTTACACTATAAGACATGGTGTGGTATGCTTGCATTGTGCCTCTTCAACTAGCGCTTTGCCTGCATATCACAGCACTTTGTTACCGTGTGCAGCCGTGTCTTGAGTTGGTGCCTTTTGCAACTCTTAGCAAGTTACAAGAGTAGGACTCCAGGGTACCAGACGGTCTTTGGACCTGTGCACGCGGGTATCTAGCGAGATTTAAATAAAATAGGTACTATCTAAGCTTCTATTTAAAACTATGTTACTGTTCGGTTCTATCGTTAATTTTAGTTTGAAAGTTTTTATTTAAATAAAGATAAGCCAAAAATGGTCAACCTTAATATTTTTTCAAGTAACCCTAATAGTTTAAGCCTGTTTAATTTTAAAGCAAACCTTGTTACAGTAGTTGCTCTAGCAGTTTGAATGAGACGCTTAACTGTTTTTAATTTAGCAAAGAAATAGTTTTTGGCCCTACTTGGTATTGACATCATCGTTCACGTTATGTTCTCCTTATGCGCAACAATTGTTTAGAATCATTTGCTCATGTTTTTTTGATGATTAACGTAGTAGATATAATACCAAACCTTTAACTAGCACTTGTTTGATTTTTTACTGTTTACATGATTAAAAGTTTATGCATATGATAATGCAGGGTAATCTAAAAAAATTGCTTTTTCACTTAGAACTGAGAGTCTGAGATATCTCTTTCAAATTTGCATTTGGCCAAAAACTATGAAAAATATGGCCAAAATAAAAAAATCAAACAATTTGGAAAGAAATCTTAAAATGAGATATTGTATTAATATAGCAGGAGGTTCAGATTTACAGGCATTACAGACATGAATTTTTACTTAGCTTCCATATCGATGTTTGCTAAAAACTGTCGGGAAATAATTGTATGTGTTCATGAATTTATTGGCGGCAGAATTAAACTTTGTCAACGTTCGTATGTGCCAAAAGCATAAATTTTCTCTAAAAGTTTGCATGAAAACCCTGCTTGTTTACCACATGTTTTAGTTTGTATGTTTTACCCCCTCTGACCATACTGCTCCGAGTTGGCACGCCACAAAATTAAAAGTAGACCGACATTAATGTGATGGAAACTGCCCCAATAAAATTTAAATAAAATTTGCAGAAAAATAATTCAGTTTTTTGCTAGAAAGAAAATGGAAAGAAAGAAGATCACAGAAATAAAAGAAAATTTGAACGAAAATAGAATAATTTTGTACTGAAATATAGGAGTAGCTGTATTATGTAAACGCTGTATTTTGTACCTTAGCCTAAATTATAGTGTAAAGAAAGTGGTCTTGCCGTAAGTCGACTTGCTCAAGTAGAAGTTGAAGTTATTGAATTTCAGGCATAATGCTAACTGCTGATGATAGAGAAACCAATTGTTTGCAGAGCCATTATAAAATGCTTTTCTATTGTGTTTATCCGACGTTGAACGTAAAAGCGTCAATAAATTCCAAATATTAAAAACGGCACTCAGATGAAATGATAGATGAATAATAAATTCAGAAATAGTCAAGGTAACTAAGTAATTCAAATGTCTATGTTGATTTTATTTATGAATTTTGCTAAGAACCAAGATAAACAGTAGTTACCTTGACAATGTCACAGTACATATACTAGAGTTCTCTTTTCAAAAACGCAAAGCGAGTCAGCGTCTGCGAGGGGCTCAGTTCAGAATGGTACGTTCGATTGTTTGATACTCAGATTCGATGTTAATCTTATTATTAATATAATATTATTAATCTGGAGATGAAATTAAGTACAAAGACAATTTATAGGGGTCTCATTTTTAGTGGTAGGTTAAACCTGTTCTATTTATGGAACATCCCAATCTTGCCGTGATGCAATTTATATACTAAACTAGCCCCTGAATTCAAAGAACAAAAGTCAAGAGTCAACAAAACTAGCTCAGAACCAGTACTGGAGCAGACAACTGTAGTTGTACGTCTTGTTCATATATCTGAGCTCAACGTTTGATATGAGCCCATCCCCATCAAGCCTGGCTCTTTTTGTCCTTTTAAGAGCAAAAGGACACAGGATGGACAAGGACAAATATCGGTCAACTGCTGTGAAAATTTGACAAATACGTTGAGCAAAATAAGTGTATACGGTCTAGAAATAACCCCATCGCCCTCAACTATCGGCATACAAGAATTTGGCATATTTAACTATACAGTTTTTCTGTTATCGTTTAAAAACCAAATGATAGTGTAAAAACAAAAACAAGGATGAACCGGGCTTAAGTTTACTGAGCATATATAATAAAAAGTAGCTTAGGTATAATCCTTGTGGCTAGTTTTTGTTGATCTCAGCCCATTGGTAAATTAAAATAGGAGGCCATTGAGACCAATTGTCCAAAATCTTATTTGATTTCTACAGTAGTGTTATTTAACTAGCTATCTTTTATTCAACTCAGCTATTCCCTACCTGCTATTTATTAAAACTTAGCTATTAAAGATTAGCTAGCCAAATATATATTTTAATAGTTAAACTTTTTCTTGTCTTAAACTAAATAAATTACTAACAATATTAATAAATAAATAATAAGAATATGCTTAATTTTGCCGACACGGTAAAATAATACTCACTGTCGTCCTGTGAAAAAATATATGCTCGTCCACAAAAGTGCTCGTTATGATCAGTTTTGAATTCAGCGTATTGCGTGAAATAATTTGAATTGAAAGTTTGGAGTTTAAAACAAGTATAAAAAGTCGAATTTGACGTAACTTTCCTGCGTCATATAGGTAAATACATCAAACTTAGCGTTGGGATTCACCCGAATATAGGCTATGTTGGTGTAAAGAATAAAATCAGTTGGTAGTGAACTGTCATGTTACAAGCAAAACATGAAAAATCTGAGAATTCACGAAATTTGACTACTTTAACAGTGTCTGCTGACAAGCTTGCTACAGGTTTTGGCTAATCAATGTGCATAAACGTAGTTTTAGTCAAGTTCTTTAACTTGAAAAAGACAGCTACTAAATTCATTTGGTCGGTAGATGTCGCGTGTAAGCGTGCACGAGCACGAGATTTTACCCCCCCCCCCACCCCTAGGTGCTATTTGCGCTATTTGCGCTATTATAGTTTCCAGCTCAAAAACGCCACCCCCCCACCCCTAGGCGCTATTTGCGCTATATGCGCTACTATAGTTTCCAACTCAAAAACGCCCCCCCCCCCCCCCCCCCCCACTATTTGCGCTATACACGCAACGACAGGTACCCCCCCCTCCCCCCCTCCCACCTCCCCCCCGCTATCAAAATGCTATAAGCGCTATATGCGCTATATAGCGCATATAGCACCTAAAATAGCGGCTATAGCGCTTCGAAAAATAGCGCTTTTTTGGCAAATTATAGCACATTTCCAAATCAGAAAAATATCAAAGTGCTATAATAGCACAGCGCTATAATAGCGCATGGCAGGTGCTATTTTTTTCTGGAGGCGCTATTTTTACTTA
>JASANF010019194.1:0-83545 GCA_030248245.1 Trissonchulus sp. WLG1_4 | reverse complement strand
TCGAAGTGGCACATTGCTGAGGAAGCCCGTGAAATTTGTATGTACAGTATAGTCCTGAAAAAAATATTCTTGAGACTTTATCATGCTTTTACGAAACTAATTGTTATGTGTTTGAGGTAGTTTCAGAAACTTCACATAAGCCTTTACAAAAAGACATACAGAGCTTATGCATGAAGTTACGAGAAAAACATGTTAGATGAGAAGTACTATACAAAAAGTATTATGTTTGAAATAGTTTTATTTGATTTTATCGAATATTTGGATAGGTCATAAGTCAATCTTAAGCCAAGTTTAATTGCATATGGTTAAATATAGGTACCAGCACTTTGCTTGTTTGATTGTATCAACAATTACAGCATATAGGTATATAACATCACTATGTAACAAACGTGTGTACTTTTCTTCGTTGCTCTCTAATGTAGTAGAGTATTACTTAATATAGCGGTACTATTACAAACAAGTTGCCCCTAAAAGGGAGAGGGTTCCTGCCCAGAGTTAATCAAAGTTGATAATACTGTCTGGAAAAGGGTCTACAGAAAATTGTTGATCTTGTTGCTTACTAGGCTTACAAACTTAATGTAACACATTCAAAATTATATTGTTTTCAGCATTAACATTAAAAAAGCTGTCAAAGCCACCACCCCTAAGCCCAGCAAAGTGTATTTTAGTTATTTTGAAGATGTAACTGTGCCGCAAGCACGTACATAGCTGTTGTAGTTATCATATTATTGTAAATTAACAAAACTTTAAGAAACCGTAAAATACATCGACTGGATATTTATGTTATGATGGAATGTGCAACAGTTTACAGCAGCTTCTTACTGTCGAACTTCCGTTCAACCAGTAAGATTGGAAAACAATCGATCGAGCAGCAAACTTATGCCTTGTTTGCTGGTTGCTTGATTGCTTCCATTTTCGCCGGCTGAACGATCACACCACTGTAGGCATGAAGCAAGCTCGCACGGCACTCCAACTTGATCTGAGCATTTCTGCTTAGAGGCGATAACTTGATAATTTCAACCGCGCATCATATAGTGCTGTTGAAACATTTCGATGCCGAGTTGTTTCACTGCTGTAAGTGTACTAACGTTATAAAATGTATACAAGCCCGCACGGCGGTATGCAAAGTAGATGTTACACCGCAGGCTGATATCAGATTAAATGAACTAAAGAGGGGGGCCTGTAGAAGAAAACACAAATGCAACTTTAGCAATTTTTTCAGCATTGCTAAAGCTGAAAGTAAATTAGTTTTAATTAAAAATAATTTAGTCAAGCATTGCTTAGAAGTTTGACTTAATAAAAATTGATTTTAAAGTTTAAACTTTAACTAAAAATTGCATTGCCCCCTTTCTCAAGAAAAAAAGGAGTGGGTTTGCGTAGGCTAGGTTTACACGCAAATCGTAGGCTATACGTTTCATGTCACACAAATTTTCTGTTATAGGAGCAAAATCCTATAACAAATGTTCCTACTCTAGTAGGAACAAAAATTACAAATAAATTAATCAAAACATTTACTGGATCAACACAGGCAACCGCTACAATTATATATTAATCTTACTGAGGCAAAATACCACTCCCAGACACTTTCAATTGTAAAGTTCAAATGCTTTTTGTCCAGTTTCGGCCAGTCTCTGCGAAATTCTGCCAACACGTCTGTTGGTGCGCCCCGTACGATGCGCTAGAAGTCAGCAAAAGGTATACCAGTCACCATGTGTTTGTGATACGAAGAATATACCTACACTCCTCTCGACCTTATGTGGGCAGGCCATGGACATGCTGCTGAGCCCAGGTAGCCTCCATCATTGTGGACTTTTTTGCATTGCACACTGCCAACTACCAAGTCAAACTTTTTCGTGTATTAACGTTCTGATAGTGTATTGAACAACGGAGTTACTTACTACTTTACCAACTGAAATTAAAACATCAACAACTAATTTGGAACTAGTAACATGCTGAACCCTCACTTAGTGGAGATAAATGCTTAGGAATTTAACACTTATTTTTTTTTTTTGTCTTTTTGTCTTTTTTTTTGTCTTTTCCTTTCCCTTGTTTTTTTTTGCCTTGTTGTGGTGTCTCTTCTTTTTCTTCTGTGGGGTGGTGTGTGTTTTTTTTTTTTTTTTTTTTTTTTTTTTTTTTTTTTTTTTTTTGTTTTTGTTTTTTGTGTGTTTGTTTTTTTTTTTTTTTTTTTTTTTCTTTTCTTTCCGGTTTTTTTTTGGTCTTTTTTTCTGTTTGTGTTTGTGTTTTTCCGGGGGGGGTTCCCCTTGGTTTCGGGGGGGCTGGGGATTGGGGGACTTGGGGAGTATACGCTTTATGCAATCGGGTTACAACAATTTTGCTTGAATCTATTTGAAACAGTACTTTTCCTTGATATGCAAATTTAGCTTTAGGCCTAAGAGAAGGCATAAAATCTTGCGGATCATTCAAATGCAGTCGTGAAAGATCCCAAACTGTTTTGACGGAGATTAGTTCCAGATCGTCGATCAATGTCAATATTTGGCAGCTCTGATTGCCCACACTGTAGCGAAACGTACTGTCTAAAATTGCAAACAAAGCACGCTTATTTTCAAATGTTTTTTCAGGGCAAACATTTAAGATTACTACAAAAAATTGCATTATTGCTTATCATTTCTGATTAATTACACTTTTAATGTTAAGAACTCTAAGGGATACTTCATACTTTAAAAAATACTCTATGTCACTACAAAATTTTATTTCGAATGTGTTATCTTACCCAAATTGAAATCATGTATTTCGTATTCATACTGATTCTTTAAACCCGCGTCAGATGGTGAGTATTGATATTGGTTTACTGCCGCATTAATTGTTGAGTCAAAATATAGCTGAAAGGCAGATATCATTACTTGGCGGCTTGATTTCGTTAAAACTATAGCTCATTTAACGACAACCAATCATTTTAGAATAATGGTAACCACGTTCACGAACCGTACAGTTCAATATATACTAAAAAAGTTGTAAAAACAACGTTTGTTTGCAATTAGTTATTTTAAAAGTATCCTAGTCTCAACTATATTCCATTGCAAGCTAACAAAATTATTTTATTTCAACCTGAAGTCTTAGTATCGCCTCTGCTGTCCAAGTACCAACATTTAATTATTTTAAAAACAATTTGCTAAAACTTACATCAGAATACATGATATAACTCTCATCGGCTTCAAAATCAACTACGCCTTGACCAAAATCTTTAGGTATGGCCACTTCCATTGACATTCCGAATTCTGCAGATCGTTTGGGATAGTCGACGACTTTTCGAGGATTGTCACAGAAAATTGTTGGAGGTGGCTGAAGGAATAAGGGTTAAAAACAGAAAAATGTGAAACAAACTTTGTGGATATAGAATTTATGAAACTAGCAGGTTATTTATTTAAACAAAACCTCAACCCAACAATTCATTGAAAAAGTGATTGTATATTCTAGTATTGAGTCATGCCATTAGTTGTATTTGTACAGTGAAACTCGTAATGCCGAAAATAAAACCATCAAAAAGAATTGGTAGGTTACTTTCTATTTTGTAAATTTGAAGTGACTACCATTTTAACTTTATTAATTATATGTGAAGTAATATATATTATACTAAATGAAATGTTCAACACTTTACCATTAACAGCTGAAAATTATGAATTCAACATGTATCTCACACTTTCCATTAAAGCAGTAGTTGATTCAATTTTTTTGTTATAAAAAGAGTGCTTGACACTTAGATGAGGACAGTGAGAAAATTATTGAATCAGCCAAATGCATATTAATATCTTTTTGCAGGATATAAAGCAAAAAACGCTAAAGCAGTTAGAAAAAAGAACTTTAAACCCGCTAAGCGATGTGACAGAACTGATCCGATAGACGTACCGTCCCGCGTTTATAAAGCTTTGCAAGGATTGCCTATAACGGTTACAGTCATGCGAGCTGGTCACATTTGTGAAAGACATGCTAATTTTCAAAATGCAAAACGACAATTTGAGAAAATCGGAAAAATGCCAAGCTACTTTAGGAACTGGCGAGTGATGACCAAAGCTGTGCGCAAAACGGCTGTTAGACCGAAATGGAAAATGCCTCAAGGTGAATTCAACTTACGGTTTCCCACGCACTAACATCTTTCACATAAATGGTCTTTCAGAAACATTTATCAGAGCCGAGCTCAACTAGAAACAGAAATTATGGAATACCAAGTTGAAATAAATTTGAAATGTAGGCTGAAAATACTGTATTAAAAGTTCAAATTAAAACAAGGATAACGTATAAGTTTTAAGTTCGTGGTTTTAATTTTGTTTGCATTATTACTGTAAAATATGTAAGCTTACTTACTTGACTAACATTAATGTACATTGCCTTACGATTTGTTTGCATGATTACTGTTGACTAACATTTAGTAAAAAACTTACACTATGTAATCTAGCAAGAACCACAGTTAGATTGCTGTTATGCACTTTAGAAATTTTGCCTGTCGAAAACTATTTTTTCAGGGAACCGAATGCTATGGTTCAAAACTTTTAATCAAGAAATTGGAAAAAGTGGTATCGGTTACGCTTTATCAAATAACAATGACAATATTGAATGTTATTGTTGCTGTCTGGTGGTGCAGAAAAACAACAAAAACAATGACAGCAACAACAACAACAGCAATAACAACAATAAGAACACTGAACTTATAACAGCATTTCCGATTCTTACAGAGGACGCCTTTTTACGTGGAGTCACAAAACAACATGAACAGCCGAACTCAACTAGTGACATCTCCATAGAAAGTGAAGATGAAGAACAGTTCGTAAAATCTGCGTCATCGGCTACTAGTAGTGATACTGTGACTTGATTATTTTTTTTGAAAGTGACAGATGGAATCACTCGAGTGTATAATGATGTCGCATTACAGCGACCACAAATTGCAAGTGATCACGAAGTGCACAGAAGACCATGCTTGAATAATAACTACAGTCTGGCCAAAAATTACTGAAGATTAATTGTTACCGAATACAAAACAGGAGGCGTAAATTTTGCAACTGCTTCGTATACTCTTGATTATAGAATTAAAGTGTATAAGCCAGCTAGTATAAGCATAAGCCGCTATAAACATAGCTCAATTCAGTGTTTGTTAGGTGACAACCCAATAATACAGGATAGGTAGGTAATGACACAATAATAGTTCGGCGTATCCTAAAATGAGAAGTAAGAGGGGAATGAGAAGCATGAAGAGCCAACCTGAAAATCGGCCAATGAGAACTGCTCTTTATCGGCCAGAGTTTCGTAACGGATGCGGAAACGAGTGCTGTTTCCTTCTTCAGGAATGTAGAGTACATCCGCCAAAACTGGGAACGAGTCATTGAATGACCACACATATGGGGCTTGCCAGGCATTATCTCAAAACGTAAATAAATCACCATAATTAAAGTCGTACACCACTACACCGCGCAAGCAGATCTATTTAATACATAATTTTCGTCGTAACTTGTCGGCTACAACTACACAGGCTGCAGAACAGCAAAACATGACAAAATACCTAACCTGAGAGCTAAAGCAGCCTACTCAGATTGCTAGGTTTACTGAAATAAAATGCTATAGCTCAAACCTCAGTTGTATTTTCAAAATTGGATTAAAAAAATTAAATTGGAGTGAATTCGTGACTATTACCTATAGGAATACTTGCTATTTTTCGAATAGCCTATAGGCTAATGTGTGCAATTTTTTGTGTTATTGTTGCAGCATAGCTTGTTTTCTTTTGGTCCTTACAAAGTGCGCAACCGCCACAAAGTGTGCTCAACAACTTGACCGTTGAGACGTTGAGTATATTTTGGAGTTCTTCGAAAGTGGGCAATTCTTTGGTAGGGTAGATAGAATCTAACTTGCTAAGACCATATTTTGAACCGTTTGGCTTTTGCAGTCATCATCTTGCAACATCTGTTTGCTAATTCACTAGATTTGGTTGTCAAACTAGTTAAACTCATTTTCGGGACTCGTCCAAACAATGGCTCTTTTTTGTTCATTTACATTCAACACTTTAAAGTACTTCGTCTTCTTAAAGCTTATAAAAATGCCAAATTGCACGAAAGTACGCTGCAAGAACCAGCACAAATACTTTTTCATATCGCGATGCCTAATGAAAAAAGCATATACATAATTGCAACCAATACTTGCAGTTTGTGTTTAGCAAACTAACTCACCGAGAGACCAGTAGTCTTTAAAAATGACAGTGACGTCTCCACCGCCAATCAGATTGTCAGTGAAATTCAGTTCGCTTAACTTGAACTTATATGTATAGCTTTGTAAAGTAATATCGTCTTCTTCCTGCAATAAAAGAACCAATTTACCTACGAACATTTCTGTAAATTGAAGTATAAGTGCCCTTAAAAACTTTTGGGCAAGAACACAAAATTTTATATCACAATAACATTGGTAAAGCTATTAGGACTAAGACTAATCAAACTTTTGCAGGTAAGTCTTTCAGCGTGTCTTCTGAAGAAAGCTACCGTCTTGGAGTTCCTGTCCTTCAATAAAACCCCCCGTCAAGGAGCTCACTAAATTACAAATTCCTTTGCTTAGCCCACAACCCCTATTCAACGCAATATTTACTTTTTGGCGGGCAAGCGTTCTATTGGCTGAAACTATAGCTCCGCCCACTTAAACCTTAAACCCGCAGTGTGAATATAACACTAAACTTCAAACTTTAAACCTTATACCTTAAACCTTAAACCTTAAACCTGCAGTGGGAAGCGGGCATCATTCTAATTAGCATTGAGGCCGCAATTTAGTTAACTGCATATTCGCTTCGTATGTGCTTTTCAAACCGCCAGGGCCCATACTTCGCTTGTTCAACCTCCCAAGCAAAACTGAAATTTACTAATTCTCATTAGGATCGATTCATACTTTACTACGGCATACGGACAAACGGACATTGGGCACACGGACAAATCACGTTTCGTCCGTTTTTTCAATTCATACTTTTTAGGGCAAACGGACAAAGATGCGCTTCATACTTCTGAGCCGTATTTCCGTTTGTCCGTATGCCCTACAATTTCGGGCAGAGTTGAACTGAATTTAACTTTGCCAGACATACGGACAAAGTGAAATGATACCGTATAGTACGGATGAACGGACATACGGCTGAAGGGCAAACGGGCATACGGCTGAACGGACGAAAGTATGAATCAAACGGCCGTTCTGCCGTTCATTTTGTCAGGATGTCCGTTCGTCCGTTTGCCCGCATGTCCCATGTCCGTGTAGAAGTATATATAAATCAAGCCTTACAAAAACAGTACAAACTTACCAAAATAATGTTCTGAGGACAAGCTCATAAACTTCAAGCATATTTGGTGGGGTTACCATTCGACAACTATCAAGTACACATACACAGCACCACAATTACATTAAAACAAATTGATCGTTCAGTTTTTTGTTCTAATATGTCCAATTAGTTACAAAATGGTCTTGTCTTGCCATAAACAGATCAGTTTACTGTCAAGTGACAATTGTCGGCTTACCAGAGTGTCATTGTAATTACGGTCTACAATGTGATCGGTGAGAAAATTTTGAACTTCCTCAGAAGTGGGCAATCCTTGAGTTGGCAGCATGTATGGTAAAATCAACGGATTGGACACAATAACACCTTGCCATAACTGGTCATGAAATTTTCCATAAAGGCACGAAGGAAACGGATCTGGAACACAATTGGATAGTTCAGGTGAAATCACATAAATAATTGAAGATGCTCGATTTTTTCGAAAAAGAACATTTCAGACTAGAAATTGATTAGCTTTAAACGCCATTGTTTTTTTAGGCCCCGCTGAAGGGTCAAATTATAAACAACACTTACATATCGACGATACTTCTTCTGGTGGATTCATCAGAACAAAATTGGCATCGTTGTGATTGAAGTCAGCAATTACTTTGACATGGCCGTACGGAGGGGCAGCCCACGATTCTAGCTCCATCAAATCCAGGCTAAAACAACATAGTAAAACTTTTAGTTCATTCTTGCCACTAAATTTTGAATTCTATGACTTGTGTTGATGCAAAGAAACAACCCTATCATCGTTTTTTGAGAACTGAAAAAATAGATTTTTCACAGTTTCGAGTGCTACCACTATAAACGACGCCTCATGACGACCAGTTCGTCTCGTCAACTCGTTAACTTAAGATCAAAGTTCGGAAATTTATAAAATTACTGAAAAGTTTCTAGAAATAAATATTGATTTGATTGATGAAATTTGCGCTGGGCCCTTACCAAAAAATGGACAATAATTACTTAGAATACATGTCAATTTGAATTAATTTGAAGCAGTCAACCGATGGACAGTATGGAGTATGGAGCCTTACCTTGAACTGGTTCTCATCGTGTAGTAGTAGACATGTTTTGTATCGTTCCGCATGATATTGATGCTGACTTCAAAGTCATCTGGCAAACTTCTTTGACCTGAAACAAGTTCAAATCAAATACGCATGAAATTGTTACACGCTTAATCGTAAATATTCAAACCCTTAACAATTCAAGCTAAGACCTAAGTCCAAACTTCAAGTGGTATTTGCGACTGCGAGGTTTAATCCGGACCTGCCACTTACGACTCAGTCGGTCACTGAGTTGCTCCGTCGACGCGAGTGACTCAGTCCACGGAACATTACACTGTTAGGTTACAACAGTCTACCTTTGCACTGGTTATGCCAAAAAAACCTAAGGATATAATACAGTTATGGTTGACGGTCTAGGCTACATGGGTAAGGATTATGTAAGCGTGATTGTCTGATACACTGGCGTGCTTTGCGTAGCTACCCAATTTGCAAAACATCCGTTATGATTCGACATTATCAAAGACGCCAAACTCACTAAACAACCATCGGAATCGGAAACTATTTATTTATGGTCCCTAACATTATTATAGTTTGTTATTATTGATTAATGAAATACTTGATACTCACTTACAGTTAGAAGTGTGAAGTAGAAAACAAACTACAAAACCTGCGTAACAAATCAGCTTTGCAGTGAACATTTTTAATTCTTGGTAGGTTCTTCAGCAAGCAGTAGTAAGTTATAACAAATGCAAAACTGGAACAATGACACAGCAATGCATTGTAAAGAAAGTTTGAAACAATACTTGGCATGCTTTGGCTTATCATGTTATCATCAGCTTCTATGCAATCACGACAAAACATGGCTGCTAAGCGTAATCTCAAGTTGGGTGTCTCTAGCACATATATTTGCTGCATTTGTGTACAATTCTGCGTTTACTCTACCTGCAGCATTCGTCATTGTTGTACTTAACAATTTGACTTACCGATAAAATGTATAACAACATAACAAAAACATACCAAACAATAGCTAAAAGGTTGACACACATTCAAACACGTTAATAAACAAGCATTTTTGTTGACGAGCGTACATCTTTCCACATGACGACCATAAGTACTATTTTACCGTATCGGTAAAATTAGGCATGGCAGGCACCAAAATTTATTGTCGGTAGTTCTAATTTCGGATATAGACAGATGTTAAATTCGACAGTATGTTCGACGATTACGTCTCACGCATGTATATGTACAATTGTACATGCAGTTTAAAATTCTCCTGTGAGTTAAATTACTAATTTTAGTTTAATTACATTTCATGCAAATTTGCAAAAAACCGCAAATTAGAAACATAGCACATTCGCCTGTATTCTTCGAGAAAGAATCAATGAACGTCTGCATTGATGTAGATAAATATCGATTGCAAACCTGTTATTGTCGATTATAGTGCGGACACGCACATTTGCTACAAGCACACAAACGCACACACACACACAACGTGCGCGCTGCACACAACACGCTCGACAACGAAGCACTGAAATGAGCATGATTTACATGCATTTTCAGTTCCTGTGCATTAACTGAATTTAGTATATATACACGGCTGCTGGCTGAGGCGGCCGGGCAAACATCTGCTATTAGGCATATAATAATGCAGTTACTGAAAGGCCCGTCATAAACTGGATTAACTTATTGTGGTAGTTCCAGAATTGCAGTTTTTTTACATGAGAATATTTTCAATGCTCTTTTTCAGAGCAACCAGTAAAGGAATGAAATAGCAACAATTTTTTGAAACAAGACTAAAAACTAATTACTATAATGTTTTGATCAGTGCTAAAATCCAAAATTAAGACTAGCTACTAAATTGGCTTACAGTTAAGTAAGGCAACGTGGTAGCTAGTCTTAACATTGGAGTTTTACACAAAATATAAAATGCTCTGGGTGTTTTGCGATTTAGTTTAAGGAAATTATAGTCTGTTTACCCATAGTCTATAAATCCGCCTGAAAAATGGGTCACTGCGATTATGGAACTACCACCCTAACTGAATCATAGCGACTTAGTTTCTACATAGCAAATTACAGCAGCTTCAAGTCATGCTGCAGAAGCTTTGTCAGCTCAAGAGCACAAGTGCGTGAGTATGCGCGCGTGCGTGCTTCCGTCCGTCCGTCAGTTCGAACATGCATGTGTCCTGTCAAAAATATCACAAACAAAGGCTGATGACTTACATGCGGTGTTGTGTTCAGTTTGATTTGTCAACAAAGGATGTGAATTGTCGAAATGCCGGCAAGATGTGCAGAAGTTTAGTTGTTTCAATGATTACCAAAAAATTTTTATATACAGTCAATTCTATGTGCTGAATAGCTTTTTGCGGTCAAACTGCAGCTGCGTTTTGAGCAGCAACATGACAAAAAAATGTTAATTATAATAAAACATCCGTTTTGAAACAACCCACTAGTTCATCACTACCAATCCCATTGCTACACTACAATCAAAACACCTACGTCCATATTGTGGAATAACAACATATCTCTAAAAGGCAAAATGTGCCGCGTTATATATTATCCTCTGCTTAACTATTATCTTTTCTACCACGTACATTATGGGTGGAATTCTAGAAGGGTGATTAGCGAGTGACTAACTTAATCAGTCGCTAAACGTTCTTTCATTACGTTTTGTCATTACGAATTCTACACGCTGAGAATAGACTTGCCTGATGTCATTCTGCACGCGCGTTATTCTTTTAGTCACTGACTAAATCACCCTTCTAGAGTTCCACCCTATGTGTCAAGTCAAAGCTAAGTTATCCACTCGCAAGACGTTCTTGCATATGCAATTAACATAGATTAAGATATAACAACGAGTCATTTATTTATACGAGTTTCCATTACGTAGCGTTGAATTAATGTTGAATTATTGAAATGGCGCAACAAGTAAATTACTTTGCTTTATTGTGTTCCGCAGCACACGTGCCAAGTGCAGCGTGCAAGGGACGCGGTGTATTAATCACGTACTAAAAAATCACGACACTGTTTCTTTTTAAGCGGCCCCTTTAGGGGCCACGTATAAAACAAGGTTAACACCCAGATTGATACAAGTTTAGTTAAGTTTTGGTTGTAGCTGCAAGAAATGAGCTACCTAGTTTTAGTGTTTGGCGTGGCGCAGAATAACGCCACACCCTCTACAGAATCTCCCATTTGTCCAATTTCCCCTTAACCCCAATTTCCCTCTTTGTTCGCGCGGGAACGCCTGTTTCGGTTAATTGTCAGTTAAAGTAAGTAAGCGAGTAAATTTTATTTGCACTAATCAAAGTATATAAATGCAGAGCAAAAAAATAGACAACAAACCAAAAACATGCAAACATATCCAGAAAACAGAAAAAACCATATAAGCATATACAAGCACAAAGACTGTATGCAGGGGTGGGCTGGGCCGTGCAGACGGCTAAAATTGCCTTACCTTTCAAAAGTCTAGACAAGTCCACTTTACGTAACAACGATTTAAAATGAAAAAACATACTAGCGTTTATATTTGGGTAAAATGTTCCAAACAGGGATATCCTGGTTTACAAAAAAATGTTTTCGCACATTTAGTCGTGATCTAGTCACAAAAAGTTTTTTATCATGGCCCCTAGATGACAAGTTTTGAATACGAGTAAATAAATCAAAAAAATTGTAAATCAACATGTCCGTTGAATACTACATTTCTACATAATCTTCGAAGTGCCGCAGATTCCAAATTATAAAAATTCAATTGATCGACATAAGATAAACATGCAGCACCAGGTAATCGACGGGTGATGTATTTTTGAACGCGTTCCAGAAGATCAATATCTTTTAGAAAATGTAGGTTTCAAACTTCACTGGCATATTCAAGCTTGCTACGACAGAAAGTTACATAAACTTGAATTAAAAAAGATGGAGTTTTTGACTGAAATACAGTTCACACTTTTGAAACCCTTTGCAGCTATGTCTTGACACTGGTCAGAAAATTCTAAATTTTTGCAAAACAGCACTTCCAGATCGAACAAGGAAGTAACTGGCTGTAGACAAGCATTACAAATGTGACAAATATGGCCAGAATCGTTGTAGCCCAGGTGCATTATTGATTACTTTTCTAAAACTAAGATTAATTTTATATCGTTTGCCCATTCTTGTATTCATCTTAAACCGTCATGCAGTAAATTAATTGTTTGTGAAACTTTGAAATAAAGCTTTGCATCATCAGCATATGGATTTAATTTTGAGTGATTGAGAATATTTTCTAGGTCATCTATATAAATCAGAGAAAAAATGCATCCAAGCAAACTACCTTGCGGTACACGATATTTAATACGAGCAAGGTTAGATTTACCGATATAGACAAGAACCGCTTGTTTTTGATTGAGCATGTAATTTTTGCTGCAACTCATTTAGAATGAGTCTTGGCATCAAAGCACACAGTAGGTGCTGCTGATACCCGTGCTCCCTAGAATGACTCTGCACGTTGTGTGCATTGCTAGTGTGTGCTATGTATAATGTCATGTGCTCACTACACACATTTGATACTTCTGTGCAAATTAGTTTGCAAAAGTGTGTGCAGTGTAAGAAAACATGGTATGTTATGTTTTCGTTGTCAGCATGTGTGTATGCGTTTTTGTGAGCGTTCGACATCGGTTCGAACAGTTTTTGTGTAGTCCACAATTTATACACCTCTGTTAATTAAAATTTCATAGTAAAACGTCAACTCATTTGAACAATTAGCAATAATCTCAATTTAATTAAATTTATTCACCTCACCTCAACTCATCAAACTCAACTCAGTATGATTATGTTTACTAAATTTCATAAAACATTCAATAACCAGTGCAATAATACTCAGACTTAGCTTAACTTGAAACGAATTTGTCAGAAGACGGGCCACGTGCGCGGGCCGTAGGCCCATTGCACGTAACTTACCGTCCCAACTTGGGCTAAACGTCGCCTGAATAGAGCTGGTGTGTAGACTTACTTGATTTCCTTTGTTAGTCTATTAGTCATTTTATAGTTTTAGCATACCGTAGCATTCCAGTTGTAAATCTCTAATTTCTTCTGGGAGTAGTTTGTCCTGCAAAATACCAAAAAGCGTCTTGTGATGAAACGCTCTCATGAGCTCAAGTGTGCTGCAGTCTCTGGTTCGCAGATGCCTGCCTCGATAACGCCTATTTTGGCTAAAATTTTAGCCAAATATGTCCTGTGACAAGTCTTAAAATGACCCGGAGCCAATTCTTGTTGGGACATTGCAGAAATTTTGTTATTTTTTATTGCATGAACATCTTGGACTGTCTGCAGCTTCTGCTAGTTGTCCATTCGCTGTTCTGGCTATTGATCGCCCAATTCTTCGTTGCAAGTCTGCACCTGCTTGTCATAATGCCCAAGGCTGGGGCCTGTTGCATAAAACTTTTCATAAGTAAATAGGTCCAATAAGTAAATAGCTATTGTTGAGTTTGCGTTGCATAAAGCAATAGGTTAATAAGCAATAAGCAATAGGTTCAATAGGTGGACGCTAACGTTAGTTCAATAGGTCTCTTGCAATAGGTGCAATAGGCGAGTGTTGCATAGAACACTTATTGCTTATTGAGCCTATTGCTAGGTACTTATGAATTTTGTTTAAATTCCAATAGGTGTACATGGTACCTATTGTACCGTCTGTTTTTTAAATATACTGCACGTTTTTTTTTAATTTTTTGCAGGTTGATAAATTATATGTGTATCTGTTTGTGTGAAAGATTTTTCAAAAAATAACTGCGTAAAATTTTAGTAATGAGTAAAAAACTTTACAAGTATTTTTTTCACGTATGTTTTTACTTTGCAGCATGTTATGGTAAAAATTCTGCATAATTACTAATTTCCATGATTTTTCAGGTATGTCGAGCGAAACGGACGAGTCCACAAACGATGGTTTCGAGGTTGCAAATTTCATTCAGCCAAGGCGACCTCGAATTTTTCGGGAAAGAATTAATTTTGACAGACTCCCTGACGAAGTCACTGCGAGATTTCGCCTAACTGAGCAACACATCGCAGAGTTGACAAATCAGCTGCGCCCATTCATGGAGCATCCTACCAGTCGTAACTAGTATAGTTCCAGTATAGTTCCGCATATTGGGCCAGCTGGTGTCCCGCAAATATCGCCATCCCTTGCCATTCGTCGGGTCAAAACCGTGGGTGTTAATGCAGGTTTTTAGTATGCTTTCCCAAATTGAATTCTTGTCCTTTTGCTCCAAACTGGCGGAAAAGGCACCAAATAATCGATCTTTGTTCTCTTTAATCAAATTTAAAAGTGCTAGTTTTTGCTCGCTCGTCCTTTTCTTTTGAGCCGCCATCTGAAAACATAAAAAACTCGGAACTATCAACGAATAAAAACATAATTTGTTATCAAGTAAAAGCAAAAAAGCATGAGCAAAAATATTAAAAAAAGTTAAGAAAACGCTTTAACACGCATAAAAATAATGTTAAAAACAACAAATGTATTATATCCGCGCACACACACACACACGTGTGGGCGCGTGGCACCTATTGGACCTATTGCTAAAACACCTATTGCACCTATAAAAAATCGCCTATTACAATAGGTGTTTTATGCAACAGACTTCAATAGGCCCTATTTCTTATTGGACCTATTGGACCTATTGCTTATTGGACCTATCGCTTATTGTTTTATGCAACAGGCCCCTGGTTCTGGGCCCATGAATTTTCTATTGGCCCTAGCTTTTGCTAATGTATCTGCATGTTCATTCCCTGCTACGCCGGTATGCCCCGGGACCCACTTGAATACGACCTCGTTTGATCCACTGAGGGATTCTAGCATGCGATGACATTCGTCAACTGGTTTTGATGTCACTGTGACGCTTCAAATAGCTGACAGAGCGGCGCGGCTGTCACTGTAGATGATAACTTTGCTGTTATACATTCGGCTTCGTAGCATGTGGTCCGCACAACTGAGAATTGCGAAAACTTCTGCCTGAAAATTGGTGGCATAAGCTCCTCACGGAATGGATATTTTTGTGCCATCACTGCAGATCATGCCAGTTCCGGCTCTTGCTTTAGTCACTGATCCATTGGTGAACCACACTATGTTTTGAGGTGGTTCTGCGATAAATTTTTGGAGGCCTATCTAGCTTTCGCGAGTAAAAAATTCGACTGTGAACGGTCTGGTGAAGTTAAAGTTGACCTTTTTGCAATCCGTTGGGTATTTTAAGACCTCTCTCCTCTACTTGTCCAGTCATCCTGTTTGTAATGCGGGCGTTGTTCATCATCGCTTCAAATTGAGACCACAGCCCATGACGAACTAGTCGGTGGCAGCTCAGAAGGGTTTCTTTTCGGACGTGACTGCTAAGTTGCTCGAGACTTAGTGCGAGGTCCATGGCGAGGTTTGGAGTGCTTCGCAGTGCACCAGTCGCTGTTAGACATGCTACTCTTTGCACTTTGACCAGTCTTTTCTTAACGTAAGTCGTTTGAGCCTTGTACCACCGTATGATACTGCCATTTGTTAACATGGGTCTAACTATTGTGAGATAAATCCACAATACTGACGCTGGAGACATTCCCCAAGTTTTATCAAGAGCTTTTTGGCATTGCCAAAAAGCCGCAATTGCCTTCGTCGATTTGGCTTTTATGTGCTGTTTTCACGATAATTTATCATTCAGGATTACGCCTAAGTTTGTAGAGTACAACGATATTTTATAATCGAATGCCGAAAAATTGGTTTTGTATTCACACAGCTTATATTTGAGTCTGCTGCTTCTGAAAATGGTTTCTTTGTGCGATTTTTTTGCACAGAACGCAATAAAATTGTTTTAATTTTTCATTACGCCTAATAAAATTTACGTATCGTCTGTTTGGAAAAGTTCAAAAAGCGTTGATGCACTGGCTTACTTGCTGAATTTGTGTAAAAGTCTAATAAAATCCGTAAATTGTCCAATCTTTTCCAAATTTTTTACTATGGAGATATGCGCGTCAAAACATCAGAAATAGTATTTTGGGCAACTTTTCTTCAAGAATGATAGGTCATTTTGGCTGTTTTTAAAAAATACGGCCCAAATCCTTGATTCCTCGAGCGCCCCCTTAAAAAATAGAGCTTTTTGGTTTGAAATTGTACATTCACTGAGAAACTAGTAAAATGCTCTATGGTGCCAAATAGTTATTACTATAATATTTTAAACCAATCCCCTTTTGTAAGCCAAACATCACACAATAGGGACATTAAAGTTCAAAAAATCAAGCCAGATATCAGATTGTCCAGCTGGTGAGGTACATAAATTGTTTTGACGCAAAATTTTCTGCCACAAATAAAATAAATGAAAAATGAAGATACTTTTTTGATTTTAAAATAAGCGTTTAAAATTTTCACAATTTATTATTATTGCTGTGAGTACTTCTCAGTCTACGCACAGTTTCACGGTTCAAACAGGTATTACATCCTAGAGGTCCTTCCTTAAGGAATTTTTCTTGCAGGGCACGGGCCGGGCGACCTTTGTGCTCGCGGGCCGGGCCGACCATTGTGCTCGCGGGCCGGGCCGACCTTTGTGCTCGCGGGCCGGGTCGGCCCGGGCCCGGCCCGCAGCCCGCGGCCCACCACCGGCCCGGCGGGCCAGTAGTGGGCCGGACCGCGGGCCGGGCCAAGTTTAAAAAATGCCAAATTTTTCGAAAAAAGGCAAAACTTTTGAAAAACACTACTATAAGCAAATTCAAACACATAAACACTCATATGACAATACGGCAGAGTATTTACGTGCAAACTAAGTGGCACAAGCATAAAACAAACTACATAAAATATCAATTACGTTAGTGGATTTAGGTTTGCATAGGATTACCTTGAATTTATGGTTGCATATAGCAATCCTTGCTTAGAAAAACACCACAAGTTTGTGTCTGAACCATATTTTAAGACTAGTACAGGTGAAATTACAAATTACATTACAAATTCAGAAATTTATTGAAAATTCAATTCAAAAGTACATAGGTAGGCTCAGAAAAAAGCTACTTTGTTAGATAGTAATAGACTAGTTATACAATTTTTAGCCTTTTTTGCAGTTTTTTTGTGCAATTTGGTGGAATTTCCAATGTTATTACTGGTCGGCCCGCGGCCAGCGGCCCACCACGGGTCCGGCCCGGAAAGTGGCCCGGCCCACCACCGGCCCGCCGGGCCGGTGGCGGGCCGCGGGCCGAAAATTTTGGCGGGCCGGGCCGGGCCGGGACGACCCCTCAAAAAACCGGGCCGGGCTGGCCGGGCCGGCCCGGCCCGAGGCCCGCGGCCCGCCACCGGCCCGCGAAGGAACTCTATAATGCACCCCAATCACTCAAGCAATTTGCACCAAATTTTGTGTGCACAAACTACAGCATATGTGCTTTTAGTCTGTGTTAAAAATCTAAACAAAATGTTTTGGAATTGTGCCGAAATTATTGAATGTGGACAGGTTTTCAAAACGTCATTTTTCCGACTTTGCGACTTCACTGCTAACTGTATGCTGCATCAATTTTTTCGATTTTTTTTCCAAATATGGAGCTATTTGGGGTATTTTAGTGCAGCAAAGTTATTTTTGTTGCTTCTTAGCAGGTTTTCCTTCAAATTAGGCCTCAGGCTTAGGCTTAGGCTCAGTGCTTAGGCTTAGCGCTTAGGCTGAGGCTTAGTGCACGAGCGTGAAGTTGGCAGACACTTTGTCGGTCCAAATTCTGAAATATGATTTTTCTGACAGTTCTGAATTAGTAATTAATTAATTAATTAGTAATTAATTCTACGAAGATATAGTAATATAAAATTTTTACTATGAAATCCTGTAATGTGTGCGATTGGCTCAAAACGTGAAGTTGGCAGACAGTTTTTTGCAAATTTGTACTTGAAGCTCTCCTTCTCGCAAGGCTATGCACATGTGAGTGTGCGTGTGTGTTTTCAAAAATACTCAAATTTAGGCTCATGTTTGGATTTAGGCTTAGGCTTTGGCTTAGGCTTAGTACCAGAGTTAGTATCAAGCTTAGTTTAGGCTCAGGTTGAGGCTCAGGCTTAGTGCAGATTCATAATTCCCCCCCCCCCCGCCGAATCATGACCCTCAGGCTTAGTTCTGTAATTTTGCAACATATGTTTATGTGCATAGCCTTGCGCGAAGGAAAGCTACGTAATTTGTACTCCTCGTACAAATTAGTACAAAATGTGGTAATTGTGGTACAAAATAGTACAAATTCTGAGCTATCAGAAAAAGCATAATTCAGAATTTGTACTGACAAAGTGTCTGCCAACTTCACGCACGTGGTTTAGTGCTTAGGCTTTGGGTTAGCAAAAGATTAGTCTTAGTTGCTTGTATTAAATAAAAGGGCGCTTGCTATTGTGGAATCTTAATTAAAGCCGAACTTTTGAACTTAATGTGGCTGTCAGCTCTAGCTTGATGCTGAGCACCAGTGACGTTTTGAATTCGTATTTATGGTAACCGGATTTTTTGAAAATTGTAACTTATAACCAAAGATGGCTATTTTTTTATGGAAATCGTAATTAATTTATTGTCTACGCAAAAAATGGGTACAGGTACACAGGTAAAACAGGTACACAGGTAAAACAGGTACAAAGTGAGGATCAAGTCGCAGGAAAACCAAGAGTGTGAAAAATATCCAAAACGAGTGAGAAAATTTTTTATTTTCTCACTGGATTCTCACGTGTGAATATAGTGAGAAAAACATAGAAAAATTTCTCACTTGTTTTCGACGTCAGATGCGCAGTGTGATTCTCACCGGAAGCTCACGTGCGAAACCAGTGAGAAAAATTTCTCACTCATTTCACACTTTATTCTTACTATTTTCACATACCAAAAACTAGTGAGAAAACAGTTCCAACATACTACCACTTTATTTGCACTGGTTTTTTATCTTTTTTCAACTTTTTCTACGTCTAAAACGAGTAAAAAAATAGTGATAAATTTTTATCACTCTTTTCACACTGGTTTCTCACTCTCTCAATACTTTTGTCAGCGTCAGAAACCAGTGATAAACCAGTCAGAAATTTTCTCACTCTTTTCCAACATCCAAAAACAGTGAGAAAATAGTGAGAAATTTTTATCACTCTTTTCACACTGGTTTCTCACACTCTCAATACTTTTGTCAACGTCGGAAACCAGTGATAAACCAGTGAAAATATTTCTCACTCTTTTCCAACGTCCGAAAACAGTGAGAATATAGTGAGAAAACTTTTTCACTCTTTTCACACTGTTTTCTCACTGTTTTACAACTGCCCAATACTTTTGTCAACGTCGGAAACCAGTGATAAATCGGTGAGAAAATTTCTCACTCGTTTCTAACGTCCGAAAACAGTGCGAAATGAGTGATAAATTTTCCGAAAACAGTGCGAAATGAGTGAGAAAACAGTTCCAACATACTACCACTTTATTTGCACTGGTTTTTTATCTTTTTTCAACTTTTTCTACGTCTAAAACGAGTAAAAAAATAGTGATAAATTTTTATCACTCTTTTCACACTGGTTTCTCACTCTCTCAATACTTTTGTCAACGTCGGAAACCAGTGATAAATCGGTGAGAAAATTTCTCACTCGTTTCTAACGTCCGAAAACAGTGCGAAATGAGTGATAAATTTTCTCACTCTTTTCACACTGTCTTCTCACTGATTTAGCACTCTTTCTCACTGTTTTTCTATGTCTGAAACCATTACGAAACTTTTCACACTTTTAGTGTGTTTCACAGCTGTTATATGAATTTCTAAAAAAAATTTTCAACAAGAGCTATATACTTTTACATTAATTTAGTGCCGCTATTATTATTTTTTCATGTTGGTAAGTTTATTAATTATTGTCTTATCTAGTTTAATTTTGTAGACTTATAATTAAGTTAGCGTACTAGAACAGGGGAATTATATATAGCTGCTGAACCTCAACTCCGCGGGTTCAGTGTTAATAGTTTAGAATTGCAGAGTCTGAGTGTGAACACAGACTGTGAATAACTATTATTGTAACTGTATATACGTACGTATTGCCTATGCATTGGCTTACTTAAATTGCATACAGACTCTTGCTGTGTACGTATTGTCTGTACGCTGTATTCGTGTGTGTGCGCGTGTTCGCTTCCCTTCTTGGTTGTTATCTGTTTTGTAATGGCGGCCATTTGGCCATTCCAATAAACTGGACAGTTATAGTGCAGTCGGCCTCACGTATTGCTTTTAGGCTAGCGTACGCCAGCCTACGATTGTTATTGGAGGTCCCACCGCAGGTGCGCGGATTCTTTTTCAGATACAGCCGCATGACTATCTTATTCGACAATCATTATGCGTGCAACAACTGCATAGTTGCGTAGATTATTATCTTTATTTTGTCGATCTCTTAGTCGAGACAGATAATATCACAATTGCATAATTGCGTTATAATTTTGCTTTTGCAGCCTCCTGTTCGAGGTTTTGCAAGTACGTACTGATACGTAGCTGTATTATTGCTCGCTTCTTTGTCGAAGCTGAGTTGGGCTGTCGATTTTTAGTTTTTTTTCAAACTCTAATAATCGTTTCTGTTGGCAGGGTGGTCTGTTCACTGACCCGTGCCACGCCGAACCGCTGCGTTGGTTTTTCCCTTGATTTCCTGCTGTCTTTTTCCAGCTACGAAGTGAGTCGCTGCTGTGGTTAATATATTGCTGTAGTAGCTAAAAGGATGGATGCGGAATCATTGCAGAGGTTGCAAAGGGATATGCGTGCGTTAGAACGCCGCTTGCAGTCGGTTGAACAGGAAAATATAGAGCTCAAAGCAGCTAATTCAGCCCTCGAAACTCAAGTTAATACAGGGAAAACAGACGATTTGGCTAGAAATGCTAGTACTAATAATGACTTTGGCCCCAAACTACTAAAATTCACGGGTGCCCCGGGTTCAATTGCGTTCCAGAAATGGCTTCGTCTGTTTGAGGCTAAGGCTATTAGCTCTAACTGGTCTGACAATGAAAAGGCACGTAAACTAGTAGGGTATCTTGAAGATCCTGCTTTGGCCACATACGAACCTCTGACCCGAGTTGAAAAAACTGACTATTCTGCAATAACTTCCAAACTTTTGGAAAAGTATCAACCATTTACGGCTGATATGTACGCACTGCAGCTCAGTTCACGTAAAATGCGCCCGAAAGAGAGCGTCACGCAGTTTAGTCATGAGCTGCTAGAGTTGGCCAAAAGTGCGTTTGGTCGTGTTACCGACGAAATTTTGAATTCGCAAATTCGTCGTTATTTTCTTCACGGCTTGGAGCCTTGGTTAATGTGGGAAACCATGCGCCAGGACCCTAAGACGTTTAATGAGGCGTTCAAACTAGCAGAAAAGTTTTATCATGAGCGCCAAGTTTACCAAGAGGCCATGAAAATTTCTGCTTTTGGTATTGATCTGACCGACTCACAACGGGGTGCTGCGCGGCCTTTTTCGGCCGACATTGCAGTAACTTTGTCGGTGCAAGCCGTCGGTGAGGTCAATGAAAACGACAATTCCGATTGAACGACAATTCCGATCAAACGCTTCCAGGGTTCGATTTTGCATCGATTGAAAAGCGATTGGCTGGAATTGAACGTCGTTTAGCACGAGGCCGCGGATGGAGTGGCCGTGGCTCCGGGCAGCAGAAATCTGAGATTCACAAACCCAGTGACAAGTTTTGCTCGCATTGTCGGAAGCCTGGGCACAATCGCGAGCAATGCTATCGCCTCAGGCGAGAAACTGAGAGCAGATTCGAGACCAGAAAAAACTTCCCAAGACCAAGTCGCGGAAGAGGTCAAAAGAAGGAATCTGAGATTGGAGTCGTCACTGCCTACAGCATAACTCCAGTCGAAGTCAGCGTTTCCCAACAGGTGTCAACAGAGAGCACTGCACCATCTGGAGGTAGTGTTAGTTTTGGGCCCAGTGTAACACCAATTTCTTTGCTGAATGAAGCCTGTCAGGCTGAACCATTCCATCAAGTCATGGAACAGAGCAATATTACTGGTCCAGCATCTCTGGCTAATGCCATCCAGGTGGCTTAAATTTAGCAAAAAAAACGACAGTCCCCGTTTTTTCGTCGCGAGTGTAAAAATCGGTGAAGTGATTATAAGAGCTCTGGGTACCGGCAAATGGCATGCCCAAAACCGGTTGTACGTGCGAGTTTTGCAACATTTGTGCAACAGTTCTGCACAGAACCCCACTCGTACCTGGTTTGCTCAACGGACAATAAGCGCGAATCCCAACAGCAGTATTACCAAATGACAAAAGGGTAAAGACCTTAATCGACACCGGCGCCGAAATTACATTAATCCGAGAGGATAGTGAAGCACTAGTTGGAGTCACTATTCGACTTCCAACTGTAGAAGCTAATGTTTTAAATGGTGCCCCACTGCTGTTTAAAGGGTCAGCTTTCCTGCAGATCAAAGTTGGTCGTTTCGAAGCCAATCACACGGTCCGCGTAATGGCAGCAAATTGTATTCACGAAATGATTCTGGGTCAAGACTTCCTATCAACATGGGGCTGTGGCACTGCCATGCTGCAGTATCTGGGCGCCACACCAGTATCAACTGATTGTGCTGACGATGATATAAATTACGACGGAAAGTCTGTTTGTCTCTTGGAAACAATCACAATCCCTCCAAGAACCAAAACATTAGTCTCGTGCAGGATAACGGACGAAACTGCAAAGGTACAGATCAGCACCACGACGAACGACTACTTCTTTGCACCGCGCCAAAAATTTCAAACTGAAAATTTTCCTCTGGGTCTATATGCACTTGTGCGAGAAGGCAAAGACGGTCAGATACCAGTTGAGATCCTAAATTGGACGTCTAAACCTCAGACCGTGTACAAATCAAAGCGCGTTGGTACAGTTCAAACCATTTGTCCAATGGATGTGACTTTAGAACAGGATACGGATCCTAAGTCTGAGAGCACGGATGCAAGCGAACGTGCAGAAATGCTCGGTTTTACTCGTCGTGAAGCTAGCATTGGTGATGTCAACCTAACGGAAAACGAAAAAGAAGCATTGTACCAGCTACTGTGTAAAAAACCTAACATTTTAGCGAAATCGAATAGAGACATTGGTTATGCCAAGGGAGTTGAACACACAATAGATACGGGTGCACACCCGAGCATCAAAGAAAATCTTCGACGAACAGCGCACAAGCTGAAAGAAATAATTTCAAAAGAAGTCACACATATGTTGGAAGATGATATTGTGGAGCCATCCAGTTCTTCGTGGGCGTCTCCAGTAGTACTGGTGAAGAAAAAAGACGGATAAAAAGAAGGAGCAAAAGAAGGATGTGTTTCCCCTTCCACGGATTGATGACATTCTCGATTCACTAAAAGGAATTATGAATTTTTTTCGCTAGATTTACGCTCTGGGTACTGGCAAGTCCCATTAGCGGCAGTGGACAAAGAAAAAACAGCATTTCTGACCCATGATGGCTTTTTTCAATTTAATAGAATGCCTTTTGAGTTGACCAATGCGCCCGCCACTTTTCAACGTTTGATGACTTGCGTACTAGCTGGGTTGCAATGAAAACTTGCCTAGTGTATCTAGATGATGTACTGGTTATGTCCAAATCATTTGAAGACCATCTGGCAGATCTAGATCAAGTTTTTGCTAGGTTGACTGAACACAACCTGAAGTTGAAGATTTCTAAGTGTGAATTTGCCAAGACAGAGCTTCATTATCTGGGACATATAATAACCAGAAACGGAATCAGACCCAACCCAGGCAAAGTCTCAGCTGTATTGGAAGCAGAAGCTCCTCAAAACGTAGAAAAGCTAAGACAATTCCTTGGCATGTGCGGATACTATCGCAGATTTATCCAGAATTATTCCACGATCGCTAGTCCACTCACAGCTTTGCTAGTGAAAAATTCACGATTTCAGTGGACTGACAACTGTGAAGCTGCGTTTCAAAAGCTGAAGTCTAGTTTGTGCTCAGCACCGGTGCTAGCAAATCCTGATTTCACGAAACCATTCAAGATCCAAGTGGACGCTGGGTCTACCGGACTGGGAGCGGTATTATCCCAAGACCAGGACAACCAAGAACACCCAATAGCTTACGCAAGTCGGACACTGCAGAAGGCAGAACGGAATGACAGCACTATCAAGCGAGAGGTTTTGGCCCTGGTCTATGAAGTGAAAAGTTTTGAACCTTACATCTACGGGCAGCCTTTTACCTTGATCACCAATCACAAGCCCCTTGCGTACATTTTCCAAAACCCCACCTCCCCTGAAACCCAAAAGTGGCTGACAGCTCTGCAAGGACACAATATGACAATCCAGTATAAGTCAGGCGATCAAAATGTCAATGCCGACTTTCTGTCTTGACTAGCGGAAACTACCCCAAGTCGTGACAAAGCTGTCCAAGTTAATGTGCTAGACGCTGAATTGGATTCAAATAGTCAGCAAATAACTGGCCAAAAACAACAAGCTGATCCTAGCTTGAAGCCCCTCATTAATTATCTGGAGAACGGCGCATTGCCGCGAAGCCTTGAAGAGAAAACAAAAGTGCTGAAAAACATCAAGCACTACAAGTTAAACGACGACATTCTTTGTCGGATAGTTAACGGGAAAGAAGTCATTGTCGTGCCGGACAGCGCAATTCTACCGCTGTTGAAGATCATTCACGATTCTCTCTTCGGTGGACATTTAGGCTTCAAAAAGACGTACGAGAAGGCACAAAAACGTTTCTATTGGCCGAACATGAGACAAATAGTCCTGCAGTACTGTAACTCATGTGGCAACTGCCAAACAGGGAAGGATCCGGTGCATAAACCCAAAGCACCGCTTGTCCCAATTTCAGCGACTGCGCCCTTTCACAGTATAGTCGTAGACGTACTAGAGTTGCCCGAAACCTTAGCTGGCAATCGGTATGTAGTTGTCTTTGTTGACGACTTTACCAAGTACGTCGAGACAGCTGCCATCCCCAACCAACAGGCGGAGACGATAGTCTGGCTGTTTCTGCCGCTCATTGTTTGTCGAAATGGTGTACCAGCCATTATAAGACATGATCAAGCCACTAATTTTATGTCGAAACGGATGGAACAAATCCACAAGCTAACGGAGTCGCTGCGGGAGTGTTCAACCGCGTACCACCCGGCACCCGCAGTCACAAGGACTGGTAGAGCGCTAGAACAGAGCCGTCATTCACATGCTGAAAGTGTATGTTGAAAAGGGTCATCGTGACTGGGATACGTTTTGGCCCTTTGTCATGTGTGCCTACAATACAGCTCAACAAGAGGCCACTCGCAGAAGCCCATTTGAGCTAGTTTATGGCCGTGATCCGGTTCTTCCTACTCAGTTTGGATTGGATAAACCAATCAAGCGCTTCATTGATCCCGACGACTTTTGCTCAAACATGACGGCACAAGCTTTTCTTGCTCGAAAAGCAGCAGATGATTTCAACGCGTCGGCAAAAATTGCTATGAAACAGCAGTATGACAAGCGCGCCAACGCTAAACAGTTAGTGTTTGTGACCGGTCGGAATTTTCGGCCGGCCGGCGTGATGGTCGCCGGCCGGCCGGCCGAAAAAAGCCGACGCCGGCCGGCCGGCCGGTTAAAAACACCGGCCAGCCAGCCAGATTCAACCGACTGACAAAATTAGGCCGGCATAACAATCCGGCAGGCTAAGTTTATGCCGAAATGACATTCTGGACTGGTTTTATCCAAAAAATTCTGCCGTTCCGGCCGAAGCTCTTCGCCGGCCGGAGCCGGCCGGCGGCTTTCGCGGCCGGTCACAAACACTATAAACAGTATGCTGTTGGAGACTGTGTTTTCGTCTTCAACCCAACTGTTAATCCATCAACATCACACAAGTTAACTCACATATGGATTGGCATTTATCGGCTAATCAAGACGGATCACACAAGAAACAACTATCTGGTTGCACAAGCCGATGGTGTCGCCAAAATTGAGTGGGTTCACCACAATCGGCTAAACCCCTGTTTTGACCTTGTCGTCCGATCAGGCACCGATGCTTGCAGCGACAGTTCAAAGAAGCCATACAATCTAAGGCCAAGAACTAGTGAAATAAGATTTTTATAAGAAAAATTTTCACATCTGCCTTTTTCGGCATAAAAAAATCAAAATTTGGCCAAAGCAACTTTTTCGCTGTTGTTTTTGCTTGTTAGTTACATTTGATAGCTTTTTCGCTGTTTAACGTTAACCAATTGTGTTTGCAGATGCGAGTGTTCGTGAACCACCACACCCTCAGCCGTCTTTATCGACCACAGTTTTCGCTGAGTCCAAATTTGCCTGACTTCCATTCGATTGAGCAGGCTCAGCTCTACCTATGCCTGGAACAGCACCACCTGTTCGATGATGCTGATTTAGTGATTTATTTACCACAGGTAATCAACGACCCTGGTGCAGTACGATCCATGGCGCAGCAGAGAGGTTTTCGGGAGTCTGCCACTTGGTTGATGGACTTTGCCTCACCATGCTACGCCGCCATCATTCGACGGTTGGCAGAAACCGACGAGGCGGTTCACTCTGCCTTGCACTACCGATACGCTGAGCCTACCCTAGAGTTTGTCTGCCCAACTGGCACTTACGACTATGTCTGGGCAGCTGGACGCACGGAATCCTATTTGACAAATCACCCAGAAGTAGGGATCCCAGGGTTTAATTGCTACGGCGAAATGTTGCATCGCTTAGCTGACGACCTATTTGAAGACAGGCCAGGTCAGGTTTCCCTACAGTCGCTGCTCTCCGAGTTCCCGCTGGACATGGCGACGGCGGAAGACGAGCAGAGTGTGCTTGTTCTGTCGGACTCGCAGCTACGACAAATGTCTGGCATACAGGAAGGGCAGGTAGTCAGCATTTCAGGAGCCCAGTTTACTCGATTATCGCAGGAACTAAACCGCAGAGTCGGCCCACGTCGGCCTGACCGCTACCGGTATGTGATAATCAATTGTGGCATTAATGTTGCCAGTATACCGATGCACATCTGGGATCGAAATTGGAAGGAGCTGAAATCCGCCCTTGAACGCCTGATTGAGATGCCTAATGCGCCGCAGGTTTTAGTCAACCTGCCATTTCAGCATCCTTCAGTGCCGCAAGTCAATGGTTTTAACCAGTGGTTTGTGCACCTGTTTGAAGAGTCCTTTTCGACTCCTTCAAATTTCAATTTTGTCTTATTGACGTCTTTCTCGACGCCTTTGTCAGTGACTACACGGGCGAGATTATCCCTGACTTATTCACTTAAACCACGCTGGAGTCCGTGAACTCTGGAAGCAGTGGGTGACATATTTTCCCAAAATCCAGTTCCTACACTTTGCGTTGAGTCCAGACCGATACCCCAGTCCCACCATCGGCCGGAAACGACCACCGAAGGATAATTCCCGGCGATTTAACAAACGCGGACGGTTTGCCGGCCCGAGGGCGTGCCGCTCCTTGAAAGAGGGGGCGTGTAGAGTCTGAGTGTGAACACAGACTGTGAATAACTATTATTGTAAGTGTATATACGTATGTACGTATTGCCTATGCATTGGCTTACCTAAATTGCATACAGACTCTTGCTGTGTACGTATTGTCTGTACGCTGTATTCGTGTGTGTGCGCGTGTGCGCTTCCCATCTTGGTTGTTATCTGTTTTGTAATGGCGGCCATTTGGCCATTCCAATAAACTGGACAGTTATAGTGCAGTCGGCCTCACGTATTGCTCTTAGGCTAGCGCACGCCAGCCTACGATTGTTATTGAATGTTGTGCGCACATAATATTTTGCGTAATATATATTGTCAATGTATGAGTGTATATAATATATGTATTCTCAAATGCTGCAAAATATAGCAATACTGATAGCAATATTATGTCCCAATACAGATAACAATATGCCCATTTCTGCTACACAACAAAATATTTATGCATTCGGCAAACCATCACAAGAAATGAGCGCAATAAGGTGTGAAGTTAGTGAGAAAACAGTGAAAAGTAAGAAAATCGTGTGAAAAGAGTGCTAAAACAGTGTAAAGTTAGTGTGAATACAGTGAGAATTTGTTCAGCGCAGTCTAGCTGGAGTGAGAAAAGAGTGATAAGAGAGTGAGAAAATAGTGTGAAAAGAGTGAGAAAACAGTGTGAAAAGAGTGAGAAAAGAGTGAAAAACTGTTCAGCGCAGTCTAGCTGGAATGAGAAAACAGTGATAAAAGAGTGAGAAAAGAGTGAAAAAATAGTGTGAAAAGAGTGAGAAAACAGTGTGAAATTTTCAGTGTTTTTTCAGTTGTCAATTTTCTAGTGTTAATTAACACTACAAAGGCAGGTACCTTGCTGCTCTGCCACACCACCCGCAAATAACAGCGTACCTGCCAAATCAATGAGCTGCCGTAGAATGCAAAATGTGAGTGGCAAAATCGATACACCACCACTCTGATCCGCAACCAGATGCTCGGTAGATGCACAGCACACTACCATTTGAGCCAACTGGGCTTTAAAATAGTTTGTATTCGCACATATGTAGTTATCGAAATACATGATGTTTGCTACGTACAAGAGTAGTAATTGCCAGTTAATGACCCAATAAATTATTTAAATACTGAATTAAGCTTATTAAAGTCTACGTATCAATATCAATCAATATCTACCAATATCTACAATGTAGATATTGATTGATGATGATTGATATTGGTTTCTGGTTTAAAAACGCTGGTGATCGTCACCCGCGCTTGAAAAATCAATGTTCATTAGTCGACTTTAACAGTTTCTTCTCGGTGGTCTCATAGTGTAGTGGTTAACACTCTGGAATCTGAATCCAGTATCCCGAGTTCGAATCTCGGTGTGACTTACGAATCTTTGTAAGGTGGTAGTAACGAATGTGCAGTGTTATTCAACAGGCTAGTTTTTTATAATTAATTAACTTTAGCGCATATTTTTTATATCGTTAGAAAGCGCTACTTTTCTTCTACATTTAAACAAAGTCTTATTGTACAACTGTAAGGATGATTTGTATGGCACGTGTTAAAAGTAGACCAATTTGGCTTTTTTGAGCACTTTCAAATCTGGCCACTTTTTGAAAAGTTTAAAGAACAAAAACATGCGAAAAATGGCAAAAATAATTAAAAGTGAATTATCTAGACCCAAAATGCACGATTTTATGATTTGTCGATTATTAAATGAAATATACGGTTTCAAAATAAAAAGTGTCTATTCACACTCAACTTTCGGGTTCTATATCTGCGCAAAAATATAAGCAATTTGAAAAATTTTAATTTTGGGTCTAGAAAATTTGCAAAAGTTTATTCATGTTCATTTTTGTGTTTATGCGCTGCGCATGCGCTTAGAAAAGTGGCCAAAACTGTTAAATTTCCATTCTCCTGTTGTGTAGTTTGGCTTGTTGGCTTGGCTTGCTCCTAAAAATTTTTCACATGATCTCGCTAACTTCATTGGCCATTTTGTGTATATGAATCAATTTTTTACAGACTTTATTTTCAAAAAATACAGTTTGAATCAACTAAATTTTTTCAAAAATTTAAAAATCACTGCACATTCGTTACTACCACCTTAAGGGGGCGCTCAAGGATTTGGCGCTCAAAATTTTTTGTTCGTCACTTTCCGGCCACCGTTCGTCGCTTTTCGCGAACGACGAAGCTCGTCGTACGCCGACGAACAGGCAGTGGCGGATCCAGGGGGGGGCCCACGGGCCCCGGGCCCCCCCTTTGGCTCTGGGGCCCCCCCTTTGCCAAAGAGGGCCTATAGTAAAAAATTTCCGATACGTCTCCAATTGACCGAATTTGGCCTAAAAATCAAAAATTTCCCCAATTTTTTTCTGGGGGCTGCCGCCCCCAGACCCCTGCAAGCCTGTGGCTCCATATTTTTTGCTTTTGTGTTCCATTAAAGTGTTTATGTGTATATGGGTGCATTATACACTATTTATTTGCTTAATACGCTGTTTAATGTATCTTATCGTAGCAAAAATGACATTTTTAATGATTTTGCAAAAATGATTTTACAACAAGTGTTGCTTAGAAATGCTGTTTCAATAGAAATTTTATTTCAAAACTCCAAAAAAGGACCAGCCTCTGCAACCTTTCCAAAGGACCCCCTTTCCCCTGCAACTAACCACTCTGATTTTTACAAAAGTGTCTATTTTTACAAAAGTGTCTCTTAGAATTGCTTCTTGAATGGAAATTTTATTTCAAAATTCCAAGAAAGCTCCAGCTTTTGGTCGAACCTGAAGAAATTGTCAACAAGGGTCCCCCCTTTGGTTTTTATCGCCCGGCCTAAAAAATTTCTGATACGTCTCCAATTGACCAAATTTGGCCTAAAAATCAAAAATTTCCCCCCAATTTTTTTCTGGGGGCTGCCGCCCCCAGATAGTGTTTGTGACCGGCCGCGAAAGCCGCCGTGACCGCCGCGAAAGAACTTCGACCAGCCGGCCGGCCGCCGGCCGGGTGGCCGGCTGTGACCGGCCGGTAAAAGCCGGCCGGCCGACCGACCGGCCCGTGAAAATACAAAAATTTCTCTAAATTTTTTTCTGGCGGCTGCCGCCCCCAGACCCCTGCTGTTCTGTGGTTTATAGTGGTGCGGGAAAAAAAACCCTACGCGTTTTGCGGGGAAAAAACCCTAGTGTTTCCTGGCCGAACCTTACGACAGGACCTTTTTGAGTATGTAGGTGGAAAGCGCATCCCAAACTTACTTACCACACCAATTTCTGTGCAGTTTTGAGGCCTGTAGCATTTTTTTATAAAATTTCAAAATTTTGCGTGTTGAAAAATTCCAAACTGATTTTCCAAATCTTTGACTTGTCATAATTTTTCACAAAATCACTTTTGGCCAACGTTAATTGCACTTTTCAAGAGAGTTACCTTTCCTCTATACTTCTGAAGCTCAAAAACAGTGATAAACGTTGTGGTTTACCTGTGACAGTTCAAAGTTTGTGCGGGAAAAAAACCCTATTGCGGGGAAAAAAACCCTATTTTGTTTGGCGGCAATTTTTTGCTAAACTCACCCATTGTTGATACAAAAGTTGACTGATCTGGGGTAAAAACATGTGTAGACTTCATTGAAACCGTTTATTCGGCCACGTCGTTTTTTGTCGTTTTGGCCCATACCCCGACACCCCGTACGAAACCTGTTTTGGTGATGTTTCACCAAAATTTGGCATTTTTGGAATATTTAGGCTTTAGCTGCTGCGTACCACCTAAATTTAAGAATGATAGACGCGGGCGGTGTTTGACCACCGTTTCTAACATAATAAGTGCAAAAATCTATTTTTAATGCATTTAAAAATACTAAAAAAAAGAATATTTGGGCAGAAGTCATTTCTGCCAAAAAGGGTCGATTTTTGAAGATTTATTGTGAGTCACATGGGAGTCGGAGGAACGGTTTTTTTAGTCCATACTGCAGCCTAAGAGTTGTAGAACACGATGGAATTGAGTTTATACTCACTGCTAATAGAACAGCCGAAAAAAGTGGTAGGGTTTTTTCCCCCGCATTAGGGTTTTTTTCCGCATAGGGTTTTTTTCCCGGAGGTTTCGAGGCTTATTACTCAGAAACGTGAGTAGTTAGAATACATTTTATTAGTGCAATAGTTAGGCGAAAGATGGCCGTTATAACAGCCGCGAGCATTAATGGATCCGATTTATGTGGAGCGCAGGAGGACCCGAAAAGTTGAAAATAGGGTTTTTTTCCCCGCACCACTATATTATTCCTTGTTATTATATTTCATCAAAGCCTATGCATGTCTACAGGCGTAGATTATGCTGCATTTACTTGTGTAATACACTGTCTGATGTGACGTCAGACGATCTCATCTTTTGTTTAATTTTTCCTTTCTGATACGTATATATTCGGTGGGCCAAATTCGGCCTAAAAATTGAAAAAATCCCCAATTTTTTTTGGGGGCTGCCGCCCCCAGACCCCTGCAACTTATGGCTCAATGGTCTTGCGTTTCCCATGCGCGTGTGAGTACTCAAATCGTGAAAAACTTCACTTAAACTTCTAAATTGCTATCACTGCGTGAGCAAAAAAAGTTGACAAGGTGCGACCTCCCCAAAATCCTGGCTACGCCCCTGAACATAACAATAACAACAATCAACACTACTAACAAAACGCCTCGCATAAAATTTGTCACGCTCGCTACCCCCCCCCCCCCCCGGTCGACACTCAAGGTGGGGCCCCCCCTTTGAAAATTCCTGGATCCGCGCCTGCGAACAGTGAACTTTTTTTTGCACACAATACTGTAGAAATTTGACAGTCAAAATTGAAATTTTGTCTGAACTTTAACCTTCGATTTCTCAGCCCACAGACGTGCTAGAAACGTAAAAAAGTTCCCTGTTCGTCGGCGTACGACGAGCTTCGTCGTTTGCGAAAAGTGACGAACGGTGGCCGGAAAGTGACGAACGGTGGCCGGAAAGTGACGAACAAAAAATTTTCAATTTCTCACTTTTTTACATTGAAAATGTGTTTTGGAGCAGTTTTTGAAAAATTTTTTGTTCGTCACTTTCCGGCCACCGTTCGTCACTTTTCGCGAACGACGAAGCTCGTCGTACGCCGACGAACAGGGAACTTTTTTTGCACACTTTTTAGCCTAGAGAATTCTGCTAGCTAAGCCTAGACGATGCCTTAAAACATAACGAACTCAAAACAAAAACAAAGATTATATCCATTTTTGCCTTCAAAGTTAGGCCCACGTTCACTTCCAAAAACGCTGAAAATGCAATTTTCAAGGGGTCATAGCTCAAATTCCCAGCTCATAGCTCATTGTGGATAGGGGTAGGCAAAAAATAGGTCCACTATTCTCCCCCCCCTCCCCAACTGCACTTGATCCTATCAGCCTGGCCCAATTAGCTTTAGAAAAAAGATTTGTAACTTTTCACAGCCTGATCCGATTTTTAAATTTTTTCCAGCCATCAGTAGCGTAGAAGTTACTCTTTCAATGGTAGCAGCAGGTTTTCTTTTAATGAAGTATTTTTGCCTAAATTCAATTTTGCGCAAAAAATTCATGTAAAGTTTAACTTTTGACAAAGTTCTATTTCTAGCTAAAGCTTACATTCTACAAACTTTTAACCTAGCCTATTCGAAAGAGCGTTCGATTTTGACCCCCCTAGGTTTGGGGGGATATATGGGGACTCCGGATCATTAGTCGAAAAATGCCGTATTTCCGACTTATTCCACCCCTAAGGGTTAACACCAATAGTTTCACTCTAGATTGTTATTAAAAGGGGCGACAGCTATTTTGGGGGCCAGAGATCAGACTGGGGCTTAGCTGACGATGGGGGTTCTATATATATTTTTTATTAAAAGATGATGTGTGAAGTACGTAGCAGCCAAAAATAACTTTCCCCCTATTCTTCCGTTTGACCATCCCCCCCCGCCTATTCTTCAGTTTGACCCTATGTCAGGGCCGCTATTCATAAAAGGCGGGATAAAAAGCTTGGCTTTTTATCCGTAAGTCTGGCTTGAAAAATCCGGGATAAAAAGCCTGGCTTGCGCACAAGCTTGAATATTATTCTAGCTTTTCGGTCAATCCAGGCCACACCCAGCCTAGCTTTTTATCCGAGCTGTTTAGTCTTAATGAGTCTTAATGAAAGAGCTTGATTTTTATGAATACCATAAGCCCGGCTTTGTATCCCAGCCTTTATGAATACCAAAAAGCCTGGATAAAAAGCCGAGCTTACACTTTTATGAATACCGGTGCAGGTTTCCGTTTTCGTCCAGACCGAGGCCAGCCTAGTCTCTGTTTTTTTACTAGACCAAGACTGCCTACCCTGGTTTGAATTCCCCCGCCGCGGAACCTGCACCGTTTACTCGTATGTATAAATATTTTTGCTATTATTTTTCAGACAATAAAAGAGTATTATTTGCAACAAATTCTGTCGATACAGCATGGGCCGGAAAAAGGGGAAGGCGAAACCAACTGACACTGGTGCAAAGCAAGGTGCTTCAAATCAAAATAATGCAACATCGTCCGCTAGCCAGGCCCTTGCTGTTGAGTCTTCTGTAAAGATGGCTGCGGATAAAATCGGCGAAATGCAAATCCATGACCCAGGGGAACAGATAAAACAGACCAATTGCTTAGTTGACTCCAAAAGGTACGTATATATATACGTACTTCGTATATAGGGGGGTATATGCGTAAAGCATACAGATATAAACGCTTGTATGCGTTTCAGTCACAAGAGTAAAAAAACGGCATTTTTTCAAATTCTTCTTGTCACTATGCATCCTTATACTTATTGTATAGTCGTCGGCCGTGGTATGGCCAGATTAGATTTAGTTTAGACCAAGGAATCTAAATCACTTGCTCGTTTTTATAGATACATAGAGACAACGACGTCTCATATCACATTCATCCGTATATATATATGAGTCGAAACATGTTTTTTGTTAAACAAATATATATACCTTCGTAGATTTCTTCTCTTGTTATGTCATAGCTGGGATGTCTATTTCTCATAAAATTTGTGTTCTAGCAGTCAAGCTCACACCTGCACCCCAGATAAACAATCAGCAAGCAATGATGTGGCTGAGCCAGAAAAAAGTCGCGAAGAAATTTTGGCTGAGCGCAAGGCCAAGAAGGTATAAATATTATTAAATACAGTGGCGTAGCCAGAAAATTTTTTTGGGGGGGGGAATGACTTTTCTATTTTTTTGAAATATAATTGAATTTAATGCAAAAAAGACTCATTTTAGCATTTTTTGGTCCCAAGCAATGCTAATTTTGACCACATCAGCATCGAACGCAAATTTAAAACTCAAAACACCAAAAATTACAAAATGATGGTCTGGCAAAGTTCCAGAAACTAAGAAATTTGCAAATTTTTCCAAATTTTGTGACATTAAAACCGGTAAATTTACTGAAAATTTCTTTTTTTGTAACAATAAAACAGCTAAAACGATACACTAATCAGTGTATTACGCAAACATAGTGCACAATGCAAATATCAGGGTTGGCGCGATAGCGCCAAACCCTAGAATAGGACCCACACACCACATTGCGGGATTTTAAAATGAATTTTTTTAATAACTAAAAATTTATGCAAGCAAATCTGTTTTACATGCTGGCGGCATGACGGCTACATGCTGGCCAAATTTCAGGCAAATCGGTTGGGTATTACCCGAGATATGAAAAATCGTCTCCCGCAAACTCGGATTTTTCCGTCTTTTTTTTCCCGGTTGCAAATCTCAACAAATACACATTGGCGGGGCACTTTTTTGTACTATTTATATTCAGCCTGGTTGGGAATAGAGGCATGAGCAAAATGGTGTTCTAGGCTTTTGCCGTTTTGGCTCTGCTGGGAGGGGGGAAACCCCTTTTTTGGGCCTCGAAAAATGGCAAGTCCGATAAAAATATGTGCCAGCTTTTGAGACGTCACGCAAATAGCCCAGGTCTAATCTTTTGCATGCATGGTAGTGTAGTGGGGTTGTAGTGCATCTGCTATTTTGGAATCGATCGTGCCACTATAGCACTAGGTAGGGGGCTCGGAAGGTAATTTACGTGTATTAGGGGGTAGTCTACCTACGGGCAGTGCAGCCAAAACGGTTATACATAGAGGTCTGTCATTTCGTATGCGAATATAAACCCCTATACTGTGCATTGCAACGTGCTATTAATTTTGCTGCCAGATTTACCTAGTAGCCATAACTGATGTACCCCCCTCTGACACCCTTGAAAACATGTTTTGTCATGACTTTGTCACTGTATAACGCTTTTATGGATAGCCGCTCGTTGTTTATTTCTATTGGAGCTCTATATATAGTCGCAGGGGTATCCCATGATATTGTTTGGTCTACTTGTTGTATACTGTTTCACTTTGGCACCCCTGGCAAAGTGCCCGAATGGTCAATTTGACCAAATTTTCGAATTTTGTCAGTTTTGTTGAGAAACAGTCAAAATCGTTAATTTGAGATGCTGAACGCGATTATAACGTTATTTTGACGAAAACTTATGGTTTTCTTCCAAAAAAGTGCTCAGTAGTCAACTACGGTTGTGTGTTGTACTACACAGTATATAAATATGTAGACAGTACAGCCAAAACGGTTAAAGATGGAGGCCTGTCGTCCTGTATTCCAATATAAACCCATACATTGTGCATTACAGCGTGGTATTGGTTTCGTTGTCAACTTAACGTAGTAGCCAGGACTGGTGCACCCCCTGTGATACCGTTGAAAAGATGATTTTTCATCATTTTCTCAATGTATAACGCGTTTATGGATAACCTCTTGTTCTGTATTTCTGGTGTATCTTAATACATAGGCTTGGGGGTGTTAGTTGATATTGTTTGGTCCGTGTGGTGTGCACTGGTCCAGTTTGGTAGCCCTAGCAAAGTGCCAGAATGGTCAATTTGACCAAATTTTTGAATATTTTCTTTTTTTTTAATAACTGTGAAAAACGTTAATTTGAGTTGCCGAAAACGAATAGAACGTCACTTTTACCAAAATTAATGTGTAAACCCAAAAAATAATAACAAATACGAACAGGCCAATTCTGTATATATAATATACTGTTAGTGGCTTTGTAGAAATACATAAGTAGGTAGTGCAGCATATACATGCGCGACTATCACTTTTCAGAATATTTTATTTTCATACAAATATACAATTCAAGTGTCAGCTTTCCCGTCAAGTGAAATGGCTGCAGCGGAAAAAGAAATAGGATTATTATAAAAATGCCCTTTCACCAAGGGCAGCAGTGTGGGTAGAATAGGAAAGTTGGCTGATCTATAGCGGAAAAATGCTAATAAGCTTATAAAACAGTCGGGACAAGTTTTGCAGCAGAATAGGCAAACTCAGCTTGCTAAATGAAGCGGACAAGAGTTGCGTCAGAATAGCAGTCGCCCTATTCGCGCGAATTAATCAGCCATTATCATCAGCTGCCTGTTGCCGGAAAAGTTCCGTGTATGTACTTCATTGGTTCTTGATGTTGTTTTTTAGACAAGCTATATATGTCCAGAAGAAATAATATTATTCATCCATAATATATTATCGATCGCCATTCGTTTTTATTGTTACGTACATATGTAAATGTAGTTTAAGCTTATATAAATTCGACAGTTATTTGTATTAACTAGAGTTATACGGTTGTATCTATGTATATATTGTATGTATTGTCACATTTTATGATTCGTATTGAATATTAGTAGTTAATGTCTATTGTCTATATAATAATAATACAATGTTAAGTTGGAATACGCCGTTACTCATTTGTAATTTTCGGGAAAGATGTATATACAAAACGAAAATAGATTGCGCATGGAGAAATTTAAATGAAATACCTGTATATATCTGTAGAATATAAATACTTTATAAATATAATCTACACACCTGACCTAAGTCCTGAGTGCTAGTAAGCGTTAAAATTGTTTTTCCTAATTATTCGCGCGAATAGGGTGCAGAAAGCACTAATGTGTCGCAGGGCGACTGCTATTCTGACGCAACTCTTGTCCGCTTCATTTAGCAAGCTGAGTTTGCCTATTCTGCTGCAAAACTTGTCCCGACTGTTTTATAAGCTTATTAGCATTTTTCCGTTATAGATCAGCCAACTTTCCTATTCTACCCACACTGCTGCCCTTGGGGAAAGGGCATTTTTATAATAATATACACTTGCACATACTTTCATACAACATGAAGACAAGGAGCACAAAGCCAAGAGTTGCAGGGGTCTAGGGGCGGCAGCCATCAGAAAAAGATTGGGAACTTTTTGATTTAGGCCGAATTTGGTCAATTGGAGACGTATCGGAAATTTTTTCCGTCTGGACCCTAAAAACGAAGGGGGGACCCTTGTCCCTTGTGTACAATTTCAGTCGGAAAAACTTTCGGGGGGAATTCATTCCCCCATCCCCCCTGGCTACGCTCCTGATTATATATACAATGTAGCTACAGTTTTAACCAACCAATAAGGATTTGAGGATAAGGATTAAATAATAGGATTTGGCATAATTATAGCGCTTTACCCTAGCATTGGCAAATCAGCACTAATTGATACTTACTTGCATTAATGTGTACACGCGAATGACAGCAACGCAGCGATATGCTTGCAAAATCCGCAGAAATTTATTTCTGAAGAAAATTAGGAAATTTTGTCTTGTGTAATATATTAGAATAAAAACAGCATATTGACTGACAACCTCTGTATTTATTTTTTATTTTGTCACAAAAACTTTTGCAACTGCTAAAACCAGTGGCGTAGCCAGAAAAAAATTTCGGGGGGGGGGATGACTTTTCAATTTTTTTAAGTGTGTTAAAATGCACTTAATTGCTATTTTAACGCAAAAAACGACACATATCAGCATTTTTCGGTCAAAAAACAATGCTAATTTTCGACCACAGCAGCATCGACGTAATTTTGCAGCTAAAAATAACGAAGATTACAAAAATGGTGGGCCGGTAAGGGGTCGGAAGCTAGGAAATTTCAAATTTTTCGAAATTTTTTGACATTAAAACTATACATTTACTGGAAAATGTCATTTTTGTAACAATAATACAGCTAAAAGAATACACTACACAGTGTATTAAACACATATATATATACATAGTGCATACTGCAACTACATTAGGGATGGAAGTCTCGGTCTTGGTCTCGGTCTCGGTCAAAACCCGAGACTAGCCCAGTCTCGGTCTCGGTAGTCGAAAAGTCTCGGTTTGTACCCGGTCTCGGTTTTTCAAATCTGTGAAAAATTTTCCTGTGGTCCCCCCTTTGGTTTGTATTTTTGGCAGGTATTTTTTTTCGGAAGTGTTCATTTCACCAAAATTTCACACCAAACAGTGAGATTCTGTCAATTTTTTCTGAAAACAACTTTACCGCGCTTGTTTAGTTTATCAGTAAACACAGTACATATATACACAAAAATGTATAAATGTTTATGATTAGGTTTCTTATTTCATATAATCTTTCAAGTCTATCTGTGTGATTATTATTATATTTTATTCTTTAGTATTAGTGTTTGGCTGGTCAACTTTTTTATGCCATTTGGTGGCTTCACATACTTAACTGTAATTTCCAATTAGTAGCAGTTTAGCAAAAAATCAAAAAAATCTGTGAAAGTTCAACTAAACGCACTACTAAGAACTATGCGGTGACACATGCAGTTCGGTATATAGATGAAAAGGGAAGACTCTACTCCCAACTAAAATTTAGTCTCAGGGGATTGAGGGGGCCCCACTCACAGGGGTGTCACGCCGGAGGCAAAGAATGAAAGAGCGTCACGGCGCGCAGGTCTAATTTTTGAGCCAAACCCTTTCTATCTTGGGTATATTTTAGCCGAACATTCGTAATTCCAGTACAATCGGAGCTATTTTTAACTAAATTCGAGCCAGACAGTGTCAAAAAGTGTCAAAATTTGCTATTTCCAGGCAAGTACAAGGACAAATTGCGTCTGTTTTGGAACAGAGGTCAAAATTTTCCGATATTTAAGAGGACATGTCCCACAGTCCCACACAAACGGGGGAAAGAACCAGCAATGTAGCCAAAATTGTCTTGATGTAGCTGTTATTTATGCATAAGATGTATGACCATGGTCTTGTAATATTACCTAAAAACTTGTATATACAACGTCATCAAATCGATAGGTAAAAAAATGACAAAAAATGACCTAAAGTCTCGGTTTTGGCGGTCTCGGAATTTGGTCTCGGTCTCGGTAGTCTCGGTTTCGTGGTCTCGGTCTCTGTCTCGGTCTCGGTCTCGAAAAAAAAACCGAGACTTCCATCCCTAAACTACATACATACGTACATGCTTTCATGCAAGATAAAAGCAAGGAACACCAAGCCAAGGAGTTACAGGGGTCTGGGGGCGAGAGCCCCCAGAAAAAAATTGGGGAAATTTTTGATTTTTAGGCCAAATTTGGTCAATTGGAGACGCATCGGAAAAGTTTTCCGGCCGGACCATAAAAACCAAAGGGGGGACCTTTGTGTAAAATTTCAGTCGGGAAAAATTTCGGGGGGGGGGAATTCCCCCCATTCTCCCCCCTGGGGCCTGTTGCTCAACTTTACAAGTCTTACAATTGTAACAATTGTAAGTGCAAAATCAGGTGATTCGTTACGAATTCGTCATATAAATTCATTACGAATCACCTGGTTTTGCACTTACAATTGTTACAATTGTAAGACTTGTAAAGTTGAGCAACAGGCCCCTGGCTACGCCCCTGGCTAAAACAATCGGCGTTGGGATTTCAAGGGTTTCACTAAAGTGTCGAAAACACTTTTGGCTTACAGCAGTTAAGGCAGTTTAGGACCGTATATAATTAGCAGTCAGTTCGTGGGATCAGCTATAAAATTTAAGTTCAATGTTTGTTTTGTTATTTGTAGGAAGCAAAGTTAGCGCAAAAGGCGAAGGGCGGCACCAAGCCAGTCCAAGCAAAAGACACATTGAATCAAAACAAGTCCGGTAAGAGCTGAGGGGAGGGTGTATATATATATATATATATATATATATATATATATATGTATATATATATATATATATATATATATATATATATATATATATATATATATATATATATATATATATATATATATATATATATAATAATCAAGATGTACAACGTGGAATTTTGAATGGCATGTTCTAAAGTTGCCTTAATTTTCCATTTCTTTATATACCTCTTAAACCTAAACTAGCTGAAAAAGACAGTATATTGTTTTTGGTGTGTACGTGCACAAGCCTAATCAAACCCCGATAAAGGGCCGTCTGTGTGTGAAGTTCGTGTCTCTTTTGTATCTCTTTTGTAAGTGTCAGGGATGGCAGCCGGTAGAGAAACCGACAGCTGCCATAGGGTCGGTCTTTCCATAAAGTCAGTCTTCTTAGAGCTGATCTCGGTCTCGTAGGTCTCGGTTGCCTGGTCTGGGTCTCGGTTCCGGTATCGGTTGCAAACCCGCGACTTGCCAACCCTGGTAACTGTGTTTATTGGTATATATGTTTTTTCTCTAGATAAGCCAAAACCAAAACAATCTCAGAAGCCATCTGCAAATAAGAAACCACCTGTACGTTTGTAGTTTGTGAAATTTCAAGTATATATTTATATATAATATATATAAGTGAAAATAATAGTAGGGATAAAGAATTAGCAATTATATAACTACTAATTTCTATGTAAATACTTGTAAGCAACTTGCACTTTGAACAACTTGACAACTAAGAGAAATAGAATTTTTATCATTGATACTAAATTTCTGTTGATAGTTTTTATTTTGTCCGTAAAATTCTTCAGATATTCATAGTTACAAAATTATTTTTGCCGAATATACATTCCACTAACGTTCAGAGAACACTGTGGCCCAGAGGACACCATTAATTGTGATTTGTGAGATTTGGATAGTAATTTTGAAAGCCCACAAGATTTTTCGAACACCGTCATGTTATAGGAATGCAGCTTTATTTTTATTATTTAAAATTTTGATGAACTGTAAAGAAATTTGTGAAGAAAACATTGATTTGCGAATAATGTTTGTACTTTAATCAGAAGTTGATTGCTTCATTCCAGGAAAAGTCCGAATTGCCTTCCGAACCGGCTGAAAGGTTGCCATCGCCAGATAATTTTAAGTATGGTCTATTGGTTTTTTGAATACTGCCAGATTATATAAACTAATTCATCAAGATCATAGAATCAGATCTGATCGTCAACATATACTATTTCCAATTTTTAGTATATTGTGCTGCATGGTGCATATAAAATTATTAACGGAAAATATACCGAAAATATACTAATGTCGTTTAAAGTTTTTTAGCATACGAAACAAATTCATAAAACTTTTTTTCATCAGAAGCGGGTGATTTTTACGTTTTCTCGTACACTAAGGTATCTACCGTTTACGTTATTCAGTTGATGAATATGACACTGATTTTTTGTTCCTTATCACTATGTACTATGTAGTATACAGTTAATTATGTAGAATTATATGAATAATAAACGAATCAATTCACGAGAATTAAATACATATTATGCGTTATTAAATCGTGGCTCAGTTTTTTATTTACACGTTTATTTCAGAAAGTCAGCTCAGTTTGAAAATGAATTATTTGTGAAACTGAAGGCTGATATGGTCAACAATTCTGCCTCTAGTCCAGATGAACAGTGCTTGGACCTTATAGAAGCCATGAAAAAGGTACTGTATTTTTACTTTTGTGCAGACATTTTACTTCGATTATTTTATATACCTTTGTAAGTGTATACATATTCAGCGTTGCAAGTATCTAATATAACTTTATAAAGAAAATTCAACAAAGAACGCAGGGTTTGTAGTTTTATTGTTCACGACTGTTTGCAGATTTGGGGAGGCTACTTTTATTTAATCTTATGTATGTATGCTTAAGTCTACCGCTACCATATGCTTGAGCTGTAGACTGTCATTGTACCGGATTTTTACTTTAATCTCAATCTTAGTGATAGAAATGTCTAAATAACTGATTAGTAAAACTGCAATTTAGGTTGTGGAGGAATGTCGAGCTGCAGACAGTATGGCTGTTATATCCACTGTGGAAAGTGCGGCAGACTGGTGCTCAGTGTGAGTTTGGGGAAATAACTGTCGTGAAATAGAAGACGGAATTGTACAAGTTTCATCGTGCAGAATGAAGCTAATGTTTACAGTAGTGACTTAAGTCTGATGCATTATTGTCTCAACGTTGTTGTATTGCAAAGAAACAGGTACCATTAAATGTCGCTCTTTTTGAAAATGCAATTACAACTATGCTGGTTTCATTGAAGATTTAGCTTGTTAGTTATAGTTTCCAAACAACTTTGATTTACAAGTGCAATTAAAACAGGCCCGACTTTCGTGTAACGTTTGTAACTGTACAGTTTTGTTGTTTTAGGTATTTATCCCCGTTGAACAGGCTTCCTGTGGGTATGTCAAATTTACTGCGACAAATACGACGAAGCTTGCCAGAGTGCTTAAACTCGTCTTCTAGCGTTAGCGAAGTAAGGCTGGTTTGGTATCTGAAGCTGTTTTTGTTGTCATTTATTTTTTTAGTGCGACACTGTTATATTATAATAATTTTTAACTGGTCTGGCTTACTCATACGAGCATTGTCTTGTGGACAGTGGTTACTGAAATTTAGTAAATAAAGACTGGGGCCAGGGATAGCCAAACTTAACGCCCATGTATGGTTTTAATTAATAACATATCAACCTTTTTCCAGTAACTTTTTGAGTTAGTCCTGTTCTTTTTTTATCTGTTTGTATCATTTTTTTAGCTTAAACAAAGATTAATTGATTGGCTGGACTCGTTTGCCAGTGAGCAGATATCTCTTGCTTCTCAGGCCATTTCGTTGCAAATGCGACAGAAGTTGAAAGAAACGCCTGTAGTGCTGACCTATTCCAGGTTTGATTCCATTATTGGCGCTTCCAAGTGGTGCCTGCTGCTTTTAAACCTGATACCTGTTTCACCACACAATAAATCTATTACGATAAGTATTACTTTCTGTATTGAGTTTTCAAAATTTCATAATAGTATTCAAGAGAAATTAAGAGTGAGTGATGTTAGTATGTACGAATTTATTCTATACTGCCAGTATTAACTTTTAAATTTTTCTGAATGTGTTGAAACTGTTTAGTGAAAGTCTGGTTTACGGTTTGTATTGTGTAACGACGCAGTCGAATTAGTTAGTATTTAATAAACAATATTAATAAGTCACCATGTCCAAAACCAACCTTCTACGTGGAAGGGCAAAATTATCTAATACCAACCGCTTAGTGCGGACCCCGAAGGGAGTAAAACTTAGTGTGCAATTTCATTATCTAACCGTGTATGCAGTACAACTTGAGTTCGCAAAAACTGACTGAACCCTCTCCAGGGCTGTTGTTTTTGTAGTGAAGAAAAACTAGGATATAGAATTAATTGGGCCACATTAAAATGTGGGTGGCCCAAAAAGTTAACGACCGTTCAGGTCCGGGAGTAAAGTTTTTAAAACAAAAGAAATATTTTAAAGTTTAAAGTATACTTTTTTATGGTATTTGATGTTAAGGAATTTTGAATTAATGGGTTTTAAAAAAGATGACGTTTTTATAGTGGGGTTGGGCGATGTTTCTACATTTGCCCCCCCTTTTACAAAGAGCGTCCTCGCTCGTCCAAATATCAACAGAAATGGCAATAAATGTTATAACAATGGTCAGTTCAAATAAAATGAGGGTAATATAAACTACGTAAATAGTGGTTTTCATTGTTCAACGGTTCATAAGTCCACACCCGATACAGTTCACATTGTCTTAGTCGTCATTCGGGGATTTTCGGGCCCAGTGGTATACGATAACCCGGTCCCGAGTGTCCCAACTAAAATACAGGTTGTAGTCTGGGAAAATACCGGTTCGCCCCACCCTTTTAATGTTCGACAGCCTCAGCTGGTCACACACGGCTGGATATAATGTCCGCTTGATCGCCTCCCCTGGATTTTCAAAACATTCGTCCCGCAGGAGTTGTTGTAAAAGGGCGAAATAGGCCAACACGGTAGCACTACCAAATTGGCACAACTGCAGCGCCCGCTTAAGTGTAGACGATCGTGCAAGGTGGGAGCTTGAAGAAATTGGCCCGTGCTTTTTCGGAGGCGGGTTTTCACCCACCAACAGGAAGCAAGCGTCAGAAACGCTTTGAGTGCGAGAACTTATTCGTTGCTCCCAGCAGTATTCCAATAAAGTTTGCACAGTCTTCACGTAGAAAGTGCGCATGGGGCTATCGGTTGCTCGGGGGAAAAATAGCACGAGGGCGTCAAAAATTTTTCTAATTTCCGCCCGCAGAGGTACCGCACCTCGGCTTGTCAATGGTGACCGAACCCCCATACTAGTCAGGCGCGCATCCAGTTCAAGGCTCATGTTGTACAGGAGCTTTTCCGTATTCTGCCGCAAATCCATATCAAAATAGACGGTTTTTGGGACCGGAATGGAAAGGGCCATATGGTACTCAATGGCCCGCATACCATGATTACGGAATTCTGCTTTGGCGTCTAATTTTATAGCCGGATAGTGCGGTGATTCGCACTTGCAGTTGCGGCGAAAGCACTGGACACAGACTAAGATGCAAATGCAGAGCTTAGCACTGGATTCATCTTCGCGGCAGAACTCGCATTCTTCTTTCGGTGTTCTTCGCCGAAAGTCGCGGCAAAAAGGGGCCTTAACTCCTTCGTGATCACCACTGGGTTGCCCGCAAATAGCGCATCTTATACACAGGCACCCAGGGTCTCGCAGGCCACAGTCTTGGCACTTGCAATTTTTCGGGCGTCGCGATTGGCTCGATGACCTTGTCGGGTTAATAGCACGGCAAGAAGCACCCATAGGTAAATTGACCGATTCTTCCTGGCTCGGTGGGCTGATACAAATTACATCTTCTTCGTCGCTGCTAATTGCCCAGTTGTCCCGTTTAGCAAGGGACTCCATAAAAATTTCAACGGTCGATCCTCGTTGAGTGGGCAGAACAGGAACGGGTTCTTCCTGAGTCGCAGGTTTGAGCACTTTTTCCACAGGCTCTCCAGCGGTGCTACCCTGAGACTTTCCGACAGGGGCCGTTGACTTGGAAGTCGTTGGTGCCTCGTCCAGGACCGGTGTCTCTGAGCGTTCCACCTCTCGAATATGTGGACCAGGCGACGACGTGACGGGTTCCGGGGTCACAGGGGAGTAGGGTCGATTCATCCTCACCCACGGGCCGTCAGAGGGTACGCCCAAGTGCGCTCGGGGTCCAGAAAATCCTGGCGGAACCAGAGGGGCCCGAATTTCAGGACCCCTGGGACTAGGATAGCAGGTAGGATACCTAGACGCGGGTGCTGGTGCCAGGTTGGGGGGATAATAGGGGACCACCTGCGACTGGGACCAGGTCTGGGGAGCCTTAAATCGCAGATTGCTACCCCCAGGGCTAAATGAGGGGCCCCTAGGAACCTGAAAGTCCCCAACTCCAGAGCTGGCAGAGCCCGATGGGGCAAACTGCGAGGCGGTATGTCCGGCACTGGGTAGAAATGAAGGCTGGAACCCGGCATAAGGGCCCCCCAAAGCGCCGGTGTGATTGATCCAAGTGGGTCCAGCTGCGAATGATGTTGGACAAGCAGTGGATCCATGGTCGATCACGCTGACGGCGCATGTATAACCGCAGTTTTCACAGCCTCTGCTGTCTTCCAAACAGGCAAAATCGCCCCCCAGGGAAATAGAGGATAACGCCTTACAGCGCCTGCATCTTCGAGTAATGTTCATTGCCATTGCGAGTGAACTACAGGTTAAAAAAACAAGTAAGACAGAATTCTCAACCAATATAAATAAACAAGCGCTAGTGGAAATTACACAAAAATCAAATGAACGCAAAGTATCTCTAACAGTAGATAGTTTATTTCTTACATCCGAATGTAATACTATTCCATGAACTAGTTTATAACAAAATTCACAAGTTGAGGCCTAGTTACATCAGCATGTTTTTACGACGTTGAAATTAACGACTTCTTTGGATGAATTTAAGTTTTATGATCGTTAATTATTCCGCGACATCCTTTTAAAATTTTGCCGCGCCAACGGTCATTGGAATTCTCACAACACATTTATAATTACTAGTTATAATGTCTTTTCATCCTGAAATTTTGGATGATAATGACCAAAATTTCTCTGTATATAGTACGTACAAAATTGCAGCGAGTGAATACAAGTTGGACGCAGAATGTAAATTACGAGCTATTGTCACTGAAACAAAAACGTACGCACGCACGGATAAAAACATATTTATGAATGTTCAGAAGCAATAGTTCTAGCCTTCGAGATAATTTGTCGTAACATACTCAGGATTTCAGAGCACATATACTTAATCATAACTGAACGCTTTTACGTTATTGTACAATACGTATTTTAGGTAACCATCACCATCCAGGAATTTTCACCTGGTTACAGTTATGTACACTTATTCTCTAGGGTTGTCCTTTTGTCAAGGATTAGCTTAATGATAAAAGTCAGGACGGCGTTTTTGTCTCGTGGACTGCCGTACTGGCTCTGGGTTCTGGGGACTGGCTTGTTTAGAGGACTTATCGGGATCAGCGTTGGCGACTTCACAATTAACTTCGTCAAAAAGGCGCTGATTGCCATCACTTGTTCCGGCGTACCGCTTTACTCGATTATGGTGAATCCAAAACGTTTTATTTCCCTTACGAGAGTTTTCTGGAGTGAGTATCAGGTTGGGCATGCGCGACTCGAGAACGCGATAGGGTCCCGTCCATTCTAGTCCTAATTTTCTTCGCTTTGGGGTATGCACCAAGACTAGGTCGCCAGCTTTATAGTCATTTACATGTACATTTCTGTCGTAATAGTCCTTTTGCTTCAACCGTGCCAAATTGAGTTTCTGGTCAGCTATGTCCCAAATGAGTTTCAATTCTGTAGCCAGCATATCAGGATATTCGGGATAATCTGTGTACATCTAATTGGGTGTATTTCTCAGCGCCGTATCTATCGGCAGAGAAGGTTGGCGTCCATAGACCATACGGAATGGTGACTCGCCAGTGCTCTCGTGTGACGCGCATCTGTATGCGAACAGGACTAGAGGCAGATATGCATCCCAATCGGTATTGGTAGTGTTCACATATGTTTTTAACATGTCAATTAAAGTACGATTGAATCTTTCAACTAACCCATCACATTGAGGGTGATATGGACTGGTGTTCACTTTTCGTGTGTCACAAATTTTCACGACTTCAGCCATAACATTTGACAAAAAGTTTGTCCCTCGATCACTTAGAAGTCGTTTTGGTGCACCGTGTCGGCAGACAATTTCGGTGACAAATTTGTGCGCCACAGTATTTGCAGTTTGGTCTGGTATGGCAGCGCATTCGGGATATTTGGTAAAATAGTCCATGAACACTACAATGTATTTGTTATGCGCCGCTGTTTCAGTAAATGGCCCGAGAATGTCTACCCCGACGCAATCAAATGGTTCGTGTACCGAGATGCTGCCTAAAGGAGCTTTACCCTTTTTATAGGGATTTTTACGAGCTTGACAGCCTCGACACGTTTCACACCATTTTCGAACGTCAGAATACATGTTTGGCCAGTAATACCGTTCCAATAGGTGACGGTACGTCCGACGATAGCTACGATGAGCTGAAAGGGGATCATCATGGTACGCCTCCATAAGTTCCTGACGTAGGCTTGAAGGCACAACTAGCTGTTCGAACAATATGCGTCCTGGTTGTAAAGTCGGATACAAATGAATCAACAGTTCGTCCGATAGGGCGTACCTGGTCGAGCTGTGGACGACTTCAGCAGCGCGTTTAGGATCAGTAGGCAGCGTACGATCCTGCAAGTACCGGACCATTTCGAGTGTTTCTGGATCTTCGTTTTGTTCTTTTCGTAAGCGATCTATTGTCATTTCTTGCTGAGTCGACTGTATCGCAGTGACGTAGCAACTAGTATCAACTCGTTTGACTCCGGCAACGTGTGTAGTCATACGGGACAGAGCATCAGCGTTTCGATTTGCTGCTCCCGGCCGATGTTTGATGGTAAAATCATAGCTCTGCAGTGTCATGACCCATCGTGCACAACGGCCACTGGGTTCGACTTTTGTTAGCAGCCAGTTCAAGGCCGAGTGATCGGTTACTAAAGTAAACTTGTGTCCGTACAGATAATGACGAAAAGTTTTGACCGCGTAAATAGCAGCAAGACATTCCAGCTCAGTTATTGTATAATTTTTTTCTGCCTTCTGTAGGGAACGGGAAGCAAATGCAACTGGATGTTCCCGACCATCTACATCCTGCGACAGCACAGCACCCAGACCAATTCCGCTGGCATCTGATTGTACTATGAAGGGTTTTGCAAAATTGGGGTAAACCAGAATAGGAGCGCTAGTAAGTCGATGTTTCATTTGTTCAAATGCGGTCGCGCAAGACTGGTCCCAGTTAAACGGCATATTTTTTCGCAGCAACTTATGTAACGGCTCTACTATGGTGGAGAATTTCTCCACAAAACGCCGATAATAGGAACATAGGCCTAGAAAGCTTTTGAGTTCAGTGGTATTTCTTGGGACTGGAAAGTTTTGCACCCTATTTATTTTCTCTGGATCAGTTTCGATTCCGTTTTTTGAAACAACGTATCCCAGAAACGCTACTTTTTGACGAAAAAATGTACATTTGGATACTTTTAGTTTAAGGCCCGCTCCTTGTAGCCTGTGAAAAACTTCAGACAAATCACAGAGGTGGTGTTCTATCGTTTTGGAGTATACAATAATGTCGTCAAATTAAGCTAAGCATATGCGCCATTCCAAGCCGGCCAGAACGACATCCATCAGCCGTTGGAACGTGGCAGGGGCGTTGCACAAACCAAAAGGCATCGGTCTGAACTGAAACAGTCCACGGAACGAGGAAAATGCCGTTTTTTCAGCATCTTCTTCCGCCATTTGGATTTGCCAGTACCCACTAGCTAGGTCAAGTGTAGTGAAAAATTTTGCTTTTCCCAGTGCATCTAGTATGTCATCTATACGTTTGAGAGGAAATACGTCCTTCTTAGTCACTGCGTTTAGTTTCCGATAGTCGACGCAGAACCGCACCGTACCATCTTTCTTTTCGACTAAGACTATAGGACTGGCCCATGGACTGCAGCTTGGTTCTATGACACCAGATTCTAACATTTTGTCAACCTCCGTGTCGACGACCTTTCTTTGAGCGACTGGAATTCTGTAGGGACGCTGTTTGATTGGCGGATTATCTCCGGTGTCAATTTTATGCTTTACAAAGCTGGTGTGCCCAAGACGTCCATCCGGACCGACAAAGACGTCTGCGTATTTAGTTACCAATTCTACAATTCTTCTTTTAACTGATGGGTTGCCAACAATATTCTCAGGAACGTTCAGTTGTTCTAATAGCCACTCCACTTTGGTGCTTGTTGCTTTAGTCTTAATACTGTTAACTGTTGCCAACAATTGTGCTGGTTTACGAGCTGTTCGGACATGACATTTTTGTATTGTACCAATATGTGTCTTGGCAAATACTCGAACTGGAGCGCTTGTGCAGTTAACTATACGAACTGGCAGTTCGGTATTGTCGACAGCAGATGGCAATAGCGCTTTGGCGGCATGTAGTCCTAGCTTTGTCATATTGTCTTCGTCAGGCTCAAACAAACCACAGCCATTGAATCCATTAGACACGTAGGTGCAAGGGAGCAACATTTCGCTTCTAGGCGGTACTTCCACATCTTCCGCCGCCAATAACTTGGCTTCTTCTGAATCGTGGGTGACGGGGAGGATCGCATTGGAACACGGCTTCCATTCTTGGCCTCGGATTTTTAGTGTGTTTTTGTTAAAGTCGAACTCAAGGGATCCTATTTTTGCCATCGCATCAACGCCGATAATTATCGGATGAAAACTGCACTCGGCAATTTGAGTGTCAAAATTATATTCGTGGTCTCCAATTCTATAGAGAAGTTGAATACAGCCTATCAAAGTGAGCTGTTGTCCAGTCACAGAAGTAGCGGTTACACTAGTTGGTTTCACTTTGGCGCTTGAGTATGGGATGGCTTTTAAAAACTCCATGTTTATGATGGTGACATCGCTCCCGGAATCCAAAAGTGCAACAATAGGTACGTCATTGACCTTAATGCTCAAGCGAGTCAACGTGGAAGCAGTTACTGCAGGTTTTTGTTTAGTGTATATAAGCTGTACACCTTTATTTTGGGTGAGTTTCTCCTTGTCCGTTTCGGTAACAGTCACGGGCAGTTTAAAGATATCAAACGCCGCATGTGGAACAGGGCTTTTTGCCATTGCCGTCGTTGGGATTGTTACTGTAGATAAAGTTGGCTGAGAGTGTAGAGATAGAAAAGTGGTAACAGAGTGAGTTGGCAGCTCGAGACCCACTGATTGTGTCGCTTCAGTAGTAGCCGATGTCCGCACCGGGTCAATAAGTGGCAGTTCGATAAATTCAGTATTATCACGTGCGCCAGAGTTGTCTGAAAAGCTACGAGTTCGAGAGGTTCGTGAGGATTTTGATGCCCGTGACATCTGTATCCGTTTTCCTATCATTCTGCAAAGTTGCGCTACACCAGAGGTTTTCTGGAATAATTTAGTTGCCCCATCAGACACGCTGGCCAACAACATGTTTCTTTCAGGGCTAGGTAAACAGTGCAAAACAACGAACGAGAAACTTATGTATAGGCAACAGAGAAATACCCATACTTGGAACCAGTTGGTCCTAAGTCCATAAAGAAACCCAAAGTATCCTTGCTGCATGATGTTGCCAATTACATTTCTTTTCCCTTGAAATACAGATTGATTAAATTCGTGTTTTGCTCCCAGCGAAACTAGAATACGGCGTTGAAAGCTCAGCTCACCTAAGAGTTCATTCATAGTAACGTGGGTTTGCAAATCAGACCAGTTGTACATGATAATTTGGTGGAATACTGTTGGTCGATAGGACCAGGGAGAGGTGTAGTTCCAGTCATATATCCGTAGCTCCGGGACGTTAGTTAGCTCAGTGTAGTTCCCGTCCTTTCTATATAGAAAGGTTTTATTCTGTAAGCGAAAGGGTACTTCTCCACTACCAAGACAATCGGCAGGCAGGCCATGGGGTTGAACCACATTCGTCACCGCGTCCATATAACCCGTGTGGTACTCACTGTGCAAACGGAATCTTATTGGTATTTCCCTTGTACACGAATCATTCATAGGCAAAATCCAGTATTGTCCCGGATGGAGCAATTCGCAAGGCCAGACTTCAACCGCCATTCCTCCTGCACGAGCGAATATATTTGATCGTTGGAGTATAGCTCGCACGGCTAACGTGGGATTTGCTAATAAGTCGGCATTAAGAATTTCCAATGTGTTTGCGCTAATCCGGCATACAGCCTTCAAGGCATGCTCAAACGCGAACCGTATATTGTGCTCTTCCTTTAAGGCGACAGCTTGCAAAGAAGCAGCCAATACGTCAGTCGTCACTATTCCGTTCTGCTCAGCCCAGTTGGCTACCGCAGTTCCGGTGTTCTGCTTGAATAGCTCTCGTAGTACGGCCTCATTACGTGCAGCCTCCTCAGCAGCGTATCTGGAGGTGCCCGTTGTCGAGTTTTCGGATTGTCGCCGTCGCCGGTGACGGTATTTCTGGAGCCAATACAAGTTTTGCGTAATTATACGAAACGGTATACCTTGGTCGCTCAGAATTATTTCATTTCCTTCGCAATCGCGTCCTTTCAAACCTTTGTGGAATGTCAAGGCCAAATTATCATCATCTGAAAGCCAGTTAGTATCCCATTGGTGTCCTGTCAATGGCTTCCACGGCAAGAATTCACAGCGCTCGGCAGTATCTGGCGTCCACAACATATAGGAGCCATCACTAAGCTGGCAGCTGCCAGACTGATATTTACAGTGGGAAACATCTCCAGCAGTACTTTCCATCTCCCGTGAATGGTGGCGTTTATAGACGTACGCTTTATGTAAAAAACAATTTGTAGCCTCGAACTTTTGCCAATAACAGCAGTGTACACCACCGCCTGGGTACCACCATTTTAGGATATTCTGTGTTTGCCACAGTCCAGCTTCGTCAACCAGTGATCCTTCGTTGCATTTCCGCCATTCTTTCATGGCATAACATTCATCAGCGTCGATTTGTAAGTCTTCCTTGGTTTCTTTCTTGAGGTGTTCGTCATCAAAAAAGTACGTAAATGTACTGACTGTTTGTTTAACCTTCTTGCACCTCCATGCTTCGCTACGGTATTGAATATGGTTTCTTTTGTACAGTAAAACATCAGCCTTAAGAGGCTCTGACTGAGGCGAAAAAGATGTTTTACATTCCATAGGCGAGGGAAGTCGCCATACTCTAACTTCACCCACAGCTTGACAAATCATAGGATGCTCCGAAGCCTGTAAAGTCGCCGTCGCAGTTCCAGTCAGGCTGACAAACAACAAAATGAGCAGGCCCATTATGCCAAGTCCTACTCGTGGTTTGAATATTGAGCCCACGTCAGGACAAAATTTTAGAGCAGTTTTATTCCATGGCTCTGTGGGAGTCATGTAAGCTCGACATAACTTGTTTACTGCAACGGCTGCAGACACGTTTTTTGAGGATAATTGTTCTACAAGTCTTTGATTTTGTTGCGCTAACGCAACAGTATTTTCACGTTCCTGCCTGAGGGCTTGTAATAAAACTTCATTTGAAGTCGCATTTGTAGTGATCGAACTCCCAGAGTCAGGGTTGGGACTCTCGGTTTGGCTTAGAGTTACAGCATTAACCCGACGAGGACCATTACTTGGTCGTGGGTTAGATCGTGGAGCAGCACCATAAGCCGGTGGTCGTCTGTTTTGGGGAACAAAATTGGAATTGTAATTTCGGCTTGGACTCGGCCTACCGTTTGTTTGTCTGCAAGCTGTAGCATAATGTCCAGGGCGTCCACAATTATGACATACCGGTCGTCCGTCTGTGGTGAAGCTTGGTCTTGTGTTTTGATTTCTCACAGGGCGTCTCTCTTCCCATCGGAAATCGCTTCGAAATTGCCCTTGACCTCTGGCATTCTGTCCCAAAACTCGATCTGTGAGCATCCGCATTTGATCTTGCAACTCGTCCATTTTTCGTTGCATTTGTCGATCCTCTACAGCAGGGCTTACCGAACTTATAGTTACTGGCTGCTGTTGAAACCCACTGAGGGGAGCGACTACAGACGGGGCAGAGTGAGCTGCTTGGGCAGGTCGCAAAGCTTCCAAAGCTTCCAGCTACTCCGTCTTCAATACTGCTTCGTTGAAATTACGCGGATTATGAGGGACGAGTGCACGTTGGTAATAGGGGTGTAGGTTTGAGATAAAACTCCGGAAAAGGAGGCAGTCTTTAGCTGTTGGATCCATATTAGGGTAGCCATCATCTGCTAATTGTTGCAGTTCATACGCAAAGTCCCGCACTCGCTCGTTTGGCCGCTGCTGCCGTGACATTAGGTTAAGACTGGCGAGCATTTCAGCTTCTTGCCTATCAAAAGCAGCCTCCAGTTGTGTTTTTAACTGTAGGTAACTAGATTTTACCTCTGGAAGTAAGTCGAGGTATTTTCGTCTAGCTGGACCTCGTAAATACACTGGTACCAGTTTAGCCTTTTGTGCATCATCGTAACCTTTGGCCGTTGCCATAAAGTCAAATGTAGTGAACCAGTCTTTTATTTTCTCGTCGGGTCTACCTGAGAATGGAGGTAGAACATCTCTGGGTACCTCTATTCTATCAGCCATCAGGACTTGTGGGTGTGCGAGAATTCGGTCGATATCAAGTCTTAACAAGTTCAATTCTTCGCGCGAATTAACAGTTTCGTTCGCGTTTAATGCAGCAACTCTGTGCTGGACGGTTTCCACTTCTTGACGAACGTCTTCTCGCAATGAGCTAAGGTCTTCGGAAAGCTTGTTATGGTTATCAATCAAGTTTGCTATATTAGCACGGTCCTGATGAATAGCGTACAGCTGTTGCTGTAGTCTCTGGTTCAGTTCTTGAAAATCGATAGGTTGCTCAGATCTGCTTGTGCTCTCACCGGAATTATCTTTCGATGGCGTATCTTTGGATCTGGTATCTGGCATTAGTCGCCTACAGTGGCGACGAAAATCAGGAAATTACGTTGTCGAAATCCTGGCAGCCTCGCCAAATTTGTAACGACGCAGTCGAATTAGTTAGTATTTAATAAACAATATTAATAAGTCACCATGTCCAAAACCAACCTTCTACGTGGAAGGGCAAAATTATCTAATACCAACCGCTTAGTGCGGACCCCGAAGGGAGTAAAACTTAGTGTGCAATTTCATTATCTAACCGTGTATGCAGTACAACTTGAGTTCGCAAAAACTGACTGAACCCTCTCCAGGGCTGTTGTTTTTGTAGTGAAGAAAAACTAGGATATAGAATTAATTGGGCCACATTAAAATGTGGGTGGCCCAAAAAGTTAACGACCGTTCAGGTCCGGGAGTAAAGTTTTTAAGACAAAAGAAATATTTTAAAGTTTAAAGTATACTTTTTTATGGTATTTGATGTTAAGGAATTTTGAATTAATGGGTTTTAAAAAAGATGACGTTTTTATAGTGGGGTTGGGCGATGTTTCTACAATTGTAAAATTGTAAAAAAGTGTAAATGTTTACAATTGTATTGTAAAACTAACGTATAAAATTGTGGTTTAGATCAACGCTGGTAGAAAAGATATTGATTGATGCACACTCAACTGGTCTTCAGTTTGAAGTGATAGTTATTGATGCCAAACCTGATATGCATAGTAAGCTGCTTTTGTTATGACGACTAAAAATTTTAGCTTTGCATTCCATGCAATTGTTTAACGGTTGGTTAAACAGGCTGTCTTGTGGGTTTAAATCCCCGCGCATCAGTCACCTTACATTATGCTGGGTCATATTACGCAAGGTTGTACACAGCTGATGCTTTTTCATAGTGCGAATAAGTGTCGTGGTTTTCCTTTTAGTTGAAAAATGTATGTAGGATTCTATGGAAGTCGTTTGTTATGTCCCAATCGGCCGAATTTGTCATGCAAAAGATTATGATTCAAGCTTGTACTGTATTTTGACTTGAACCTTTATTTTGCAACCTTGAACTTTCAGGTTTGCCAATGGTGGAAGCACTTGTTTCGGCTGGAATTTCCTGCACTCTTTGCCTTCTTCCGGCTTTGCATTTCGTTATCAAAGAAGTATAATTATTTATTCCAGTTATATATGTATAATTCTAGTTTTTCTTTTTATTTGTTTTGGCCCATAGAGGATTGAAATGGTTTACGCACAAAATTTGCTAGATAAAGCTATATGTGAACTCACCGAAACTGTTTTTTTTTAATTTCTACTCAGTACATTTAGACAATTTGTTTATGAGCAAGCTATTCGTCTCAGTTCAAGCATGTACGCGAAAACGGTTTCTCAATTTTTAGGCCAGTCTAATACTACTTGGAGCGCATGGTGTTTTGGGTAATGGCAGCGTCTTGGGTCGTCGTGGAGTCAATCAGATCGCTTTGGCTGCCAAGTGTCGTAATATTCCGTTACTAGTTGCTAGCCAAACTTACAAATTTTGGGACCGTGTGCTCACTGGTTCTCTCGATAGACCTTTAATTTCGGGTACAGTTTCATAGCTTTTTGTTTATTTTAGTAGCTAGTCCGTTTTTAGTTATTTGGGAAGCAGTTTACTTTTGTTTTTTGGCTAAAGTTAGAACAAAACCATGACATGTCTGCTGTCTTGTAGAATATGCAGTTTGCGGAGTTCTATAAAGAATGAGACACTGACGTCGTTCATTTGGTCTCATTTTACTTAAATTTCTACAAAATATCCTGCAATTTATAAAGTTTTCACTTTCAGGTAGCTCAGATGCCGACAAAGTATCGCAAGCCCATGAAATTCTGGACTCAAATATGATTTCTGGCATTGTAACTGAACTGAGAATTTTACCCTGTAGCTCTGTTCCGGCCGTCATTCGGGCGAAATTAGCACTATAATAAATATTGGCTATTTTGGCTTTTACTATAATGGTTTTTGAATAAATTATTTTATTCGTAATTGTGGTGTCTTCGCATTTTGTACAATGAAGCTTGTCACAAACATGAAAATATGTTAACCAAGACAGTCTGTGTGTGTGTACCTACACCAAGTATTAAGCCTAGTTGGGTCTCCTCAGTCCTCTGATTATTGTCCAACGGTTCGTAATCGTCTGCATTCAGTCACATCGACGACTTGCTGTGCTATTCGCAGTCTAAAGGCCTGTTTACACGAGGGCGCAGGAGCGGGTGCATTGCATGGCGTACGCCATGGCGCATGAGAGGGCGCATTCTATCTCACACTGCCTGCTGCATTATTTCACACAATGCAGTGTGCGTGTGCGCCCGCTCATGCGCCATAGCGTACGCCATGCAATACGCCATGGAGCAAAATTCGCCCTCGTGTGAATAGGCCTTAACCCAACCAAATTTTGCTGTGTTACTTACTGCAACTATGCAACCTGCGAGTGCTGCACATACTTACATGCATGTTTGTGGACGAAATTACTCTAAGTTGACGAAAAATTCGCGTAACGCCTCCCCCTCACAAATGTTCTCATCTTTACATTTATTGTGTGTTACTGCGAAGGCATACACCTGCACGGGGTCTAGTTTGAGGCGGGGGCATGTTCCGGACTTTTTGAAATTACGGAACGTTTTCCCACTTTTTTGTAAAAATGTGAAGTTTTACGCAGTTTTTACACTTTGCGGCTGTACTCATTTTTGAAGCATTTTACAGCCATCTTGGCCAAATTTTGAGCTTTGGGATACCTTTTTATGAGGACCAAAGAGGAGTGCTTGTCCCTGTAGGTCAAAGCTGGGGGGCTTGTCCCGGAGTTTCGAATCGGGGAACCCCCATCCCAGACACCCCATGTAGAGCTGTGGGTGAGTAAAGACTGGACTGACGCGTTAACATTTACACCCACGACTTATTTTGTGCTTCTGTTTGTGAGTGTGTGCTGCTCTGTTGGCTAAAATGCATCAAGTTAGTCTACTCTAAAAATAGCCTTTCAGCGGATGGATGGATAGTCAGCAAACTATCGCTAACATTGATAATTGATAAGAAATTACCAAAATATTACATGATTCTTAGCTCAACTAAGTCTCTAAGGTATTTCTTAAAATATATATGGGGTGATCTCTGAACATTCATTCAACGGTAGACGAGAAGTGTCGCCGCTTCATTTTATAAGTTCTCTGAGCAGTGGGGGACTGGGGTCTCTATTTTTGTGGGTATTTATACATACTTTGACTTGTGGCAGGCCTCCCTTTCCTTGAGGCCTGTGATTTGAGTCTTGTACCACCTACAAACAATTAAATCAAAAGATTTTGATGCAGCCTCTCCGCAGCGATTAGGTATGCCACCAAATTGAAATTGTGAAATTGCATGTGCAAATCATTGTCGTGTGTAAAACTATGAAAGGCGCTGGATTGTAAAGTTTTGTAAAGTCTGACCAAAAAATTATTGAACACTGAGAAAAAATCAGGTCGCCTGATTTCGCCCGTACTCGTACTCTAAATGGCTGAAATTTGTTCTTTTCATAATGAAATTAGGTACATGTTTGATGTTTGTTTTGTCTCAGTGTTCAACATTTTTTCTCAGATTTTAGATGTTGCACCCCATTTCCCAGAAAACCACAGGATTCATACTAAACTAACTGATAAGGCGGCCTAGGCAACACCTTTCTCCTCAAAAGTACGGTTGCGCTACTGGTTCTGAGTTGAACGTGTACTCTTGGTTGAACTAGGCTTACAAGCAGATTTGTTAATGTGACAGTGTGCGAATATTTAGACAATTTCGCCATTTTTGATGTGAAACTTCCAATTTAATCGGGCGGCTCACTACTTAGTTCAACCCGGCAAGCTGCCACTCTTCCACTGGCCAGCGCAGGCCAACCTGTGAAATTTTTGAAATGTGAGCGGAGCAGACGTCTCAAACGAGCGTCTGGTGTGGATGAACCATGAGTGATTAAGTTTATAGCATCAGCATCATACATGTATGAGGGGGGAATGGGGGGGACCCCCCCCCAAAAAAAAAAATCGAGCCGGCGGCGAGGGTCCCCAAAATTTGGGCAATGTTTAGAAAAAATGGCACTTTTTTGCCAAATTTTTGTAAAATTTTGCAAAATTTAGGGTAATTTTGGTCGACCTGGGGGGGAGGGTCCCCAAAATTTGGTCGGAGAGGCCCCCCTAAAATTTTGACCCCGTTACATGTATGATCAGCATGGCTGTGGTACCGAATTGGCTCAAATCTCCCGTTCGATCTCTGCTGCTGGACATCTCCGGAGTCTTGTATACCGGCGGCGAAGGGGACGGCACTCCGGTTCCAGGCTCTGTGGATGCAGTCAAACGGTTCGCAGCACATTAGCAAGAGTACATAATAGCGACTCACTCTATATAGAAGAAGAGTGAGACACTCTCCAGCCTGCCTGTGTTCTAGCAAAGGCAGATGCGCTGGTCGTTTTCAGGCTACATGTTGACATTCTGTGCAACATGTGGCTGGCTAATCAGAAGCAAGCTCCTATTCTCTGATTGGTCAGACGTCTGTGCACGTGCTCCAATCATAAAACGAGATAGGGATAAAAGGTTAATAACTCATTATTCATTTATAGTCTGCTTGCAAAAACATTAAAAAGGTTCGCAAATACCTTTGGGGATATTTTGGCAAACTTTCAGCTAAATTGATTGAGAAACTTTTAATTTAAGAAATTCAGAAAAGTTTATATCTCAAAAGTTTCTCAATCAATTTCGCTGAAAGTTTGCCAAAATATCCCTAAATGTATTTGCAAACCTTTGTAATGTTTTTGCAAGCAGACTATGAATATATATTGAGTTTTTAAGCTTTTATCCCTATCTTAATGCTTATCAACGCATCAGCGATTATATGCTAAAGTGTGCTACGCAGAGAGTGTACTGATTGGCCAGCCACATGTTGCACAGCATGTCAACATGTAGCCTGAAAACGACCAACGCAAACGCATCTGCCTGTGCAAACGCATCTGCCTGTGCAAAAACACAGCCAGGGGCCTGTTGCTCAACTTTACAAATCTCACAATTGTAACAATTGTAAGTGCAAAATCAGGTGATTCGTAATGAATTTATATAATGAATTCGTAACGAATCACCTGATTTTGCACTTACAATTGTTACAATTGTAAGACTTGTAAAGTTGAGCAACAGGCCCCAGGCTGGAGTGTCTCACTCTTCTTCTATATAGAGTGAGACACTATTATGTACTCTTGATATTAGCATTACTAAAATTTTCAGATTATTGCAGAACTCACAGTACGATTAATTATAATTAGTTCTTTTACAATTGGTCAGAACAGAGTTTTGTATGAAGTAAACTAATGGTGAACTGCACTAAATTGAATTAACTTAAGTCTGAGCTGGAGCTAATCTCCAGTTAAATCAATTTAGCTAAATCTCAGTTAAATCGTAGTTAAACTCCAGTTTCCAACCAAAACTTACGCGCCAACTGCGCTAATCTTCATTGGTGCAGCGGACTTAAAGCGATTTAAGGAATTTTAGCCTGAGCTAAATCGGTTTAAGCTAATCGTCAGTTAATCCGATTTGGTTCAGTCCACCGTAAAACTAGCTACCTCTTTTTAGATTTGAAGGAATTAGCTATTGCCAAACTTGTCAGAGCTGCTTTTTCTGCATTCTTACGGTGGACTGCACCAAATCGGATTAACAAAAGTCTGAACTTGAGCTAAACTCCAGTTAAGATGTAGTTTAATGCCAGCTAAGCCTCTGTTTTCAACTAAATTTCAAACGCAACGGTGCAGCGCACTTAAACCAATTAAAGGAATTTAAGCCAAGGCTTAATCGGTTTAAACTTTAAACTATTCGACAGTTATTTCGTTATTTCGATTTGGTGCAGCACTGCAGACTGCAGTCCACCGTTGGTGAAATTTCAGTTAGAGTTTTTGTCGTGAAAATTCACAAAAAATTATCGAAACAAGCACTTCTGTTGACGAGCGCACATAATTCCACATGACAACAATAAGTATTATTTTACCGGATCGGTAAAATTAGGCGCGGCATTCACCAGGATTTTTTGTCAGTACCTAATACCTAAGTTCTGCAGTTTCATTTTTAATCGAGTCTGACCAAATGAGCCTGAAAATTTGTTCGACGATTAGTTTTTACGTATGTGTAAGTACATACAATTTAAGAATTTACCGCTGATTTAGACTGCTGTAACATTTGATTTATTTATTGTGCATATTTGCAAAAAAACACAAATAAAAAAAGTTGTTCACTCGAAGTCAGAAAAAATTGCCCTAATTAGCGAGCTGACGGGAATCGAACCCACTACCAGTGTTGCGCAGTCACAAGCCTTAACCGTTAGGCCACAGCTCCGTTGGCTGATTCAATTAAAATCGTAACTAAATCATGTAAAGGACTGCCGTGAAATTGATTTGAAATCGCTGGTGCAGATAAACATCAATTTTCAGTCTGCCGCAGATAAACATAGATTTTCAGTCTGCCATCGTCGTTTATAACAAGCAAAGTCCAATGCAAAATGAGTCTGAAAATATCAAACCTTCATTTTCACTCTGTGAACCAAAACCTGCTGCGCAGCAGATAATCATTTGCACTAGGTAATATTGTAATCAACTTACAGTTGCAGCTATTGTTTTCATTATTCAATTGCATGTTCAGTATCACCAAGAGTACATAATAGGGAAGAGTATGACACTCTTCCCTATCCTAGCTAATCGGCCCGGACGATGCTCCGGCCGAAATAGCGCTTTTACGCCTTGATTTCAGGGGGGGGTACCCCCCCCTCGAATCATGACATGTCATGATTTCAGGGGGGGGGACCCCCCCTCAAAACCGGGAAGTGTCTTGATTTCAGGGGGGGGGGGTACCCCCCCCTCGTTTCAGCAGACTGCCAGCTCGAAATCGGTGGTGTCTTGATTTCAGGGGGGAGGGGGGTACCCCCCCCCCTGGTTTCAGCACACTGCCACGGTGATGTCTTGATTTCAGGGGGGGGGTACCCCCCCCTCGTTTCAGCACGTTACCAGCTCACCATAGATTTCATGCTGGCAGTGTGCTGAAACCAGGGGGGGTACCCCCCCCTGAAATCAAGACACCACCGATTTCGAGCTGGCAGTCTGCTGAAACGAGGGGGGGGTACCCCCCCTGAAATCAAGACACTTCCCGGTTTTGAGGGGGGGGGGTCCCCCCCCCTGAAATCAAGACATGTCATGATTCGAGGGGGGGGTACCCCCCCCCCTGAAATCAAGGCGTAAAAGCGCTATTTCGGCCGGAGCATCGTCCGGGCCGATTAGCTAGGATAGGGAAGAGTGTCATACTCTTCCCTATTATGTACTCTTGGTATCACTAAAAGCTGGGTTTTTTGCGCAAAAACGTTCGCAATAGCGAAAAAAATTTCAAGGTTGCGAAAAAATTTCAAACCTGTTCGCAAAATTGCGAAAAAATTTTGACGCAGTGGAGGTGAACTCGTAAGGTCTATGCGCCGATTTTTCAGGTTCAGTCGGAAAACATTTCCGAGACATCACCAATTGACAAAATTTGGCCTAAAAATTGAAAATTTTTCCGACTTTTTCTTATCTCCTAGGCCCGGACTCGTGCAACTTTATGACTTGATGTCTCTAGTGACTGTGTGAATAAGAAACATTTTCTTCCATGTATCATCACAACGACTGCATGTAACACTAATAGACAGTATATATAATAGGGGTAGGAGGTGACGTATGTGTTGTAAATGAGAATTAGGGCCTATGAGACTCGGGGGCTGTGGTGTAGTGGTTAGCATGCTTGACTTCGAAGCAGGCGGCCCGGGTTCGATTCCCGGCGCCCCCATTTCTTTCATTCTTTCTAAATTGGGGCCTCCTCTTTCTCTTAACATAGTGGCGACCGTGACAGGACGGAGAGGATAGGGCCGGGTCCTCAGGACAGCCCTATCCCCGAACCGTCTTCGGAGGTGGGTTAGGAGCCCCATGCCCTGGGTTGAGGTTGGCACTTCAACCCTTACGGTACTCGTGTTGTGTGCTGTATGAATGTGTACATAGCTTCTCTAGTGTGGTCCCTCGGTTAAGGGTAATCCGAAAAACCCTCGGTTTCGGTTAAGGGTGAGCCGGTTAAAACCCTCGGTATTAGTTGTGAATCGTTCTGGGTAGATCGAGAAACCCTGTGGTTGCGGGTAAGCCAGGAGTGTGGTGTGACTGAAGTAGGCTTGGAGGCCTACGTGTGAATGTGCTCCGCCCTTGAGGCATCGGGTTCGCCCCGGGAGCATGAGTATCGACCGAGTATCGTTGCAGGGTCGCAACGATGTTCGAAGGGGGGACCCTGTTGTAAATGAGAATTAGGGCCTATGAGACTCGGGGGCTGTGGTGTAGTGGTTAGCATGCTTGACTTCGAAGCAGGCGGCCCGGGTTCGATTCCCGGCGCCCCCATTTCTTTCATTCTTTCTAAATTGGGGCCTCCTCTTTCTCTTAACATATGTAATTTAGAAAATAAACATTTCAAAATGTTAGCATTTTCAGGCCTAACTTGGTCATTGGCGGGTCTTCTGAAATTTCTGTACGACTGAACATCGATTGTGAAAATTGTGAAAAGTTTTACAAAATTCTCAGGACGGCTCCGTAAATTTAAATAAAAATGTCAAAATCGTTGCTTTTTGGCCAAAACGGGTAAAAATTGCGTCAGTCTTAATCCTGTATAGGCGTAATAATGTTTTATGAACATTTAAATGTAAAATCTACTGCATTAAGGGGTTAGTGTCGCGAAAGCAGTCGATTTTGCGCGACTATAAAACTTTTTCAGTGAAAGATAGGTCATTGTTCTTTATATATTCTAAAAATATTTCTTAAGGCAAATATTTTTGCCAAGTTTCAGAAAAATTGATGCAGCATACAGTTAGCAGTGAAGTCGCAAAGTCGGAAAAATGACGTTTTGAAAACCTATTCACATTCGATAATTTCGTCACAATTAAAAAACTTTTTGTTTAAATTCTTTACACAAAGTAAAAGAAGATATGCTCTAGTTTATGTACACAAAATTTAGTGCAAATTATTTGAGTCGTTGTGGAGTAATGCCTGTTTGAACTGTGAAACTGTGCGTAACCTGTTAGGTACTGACAGCAATAATGATAAATTGTAAAAAAATTAGACACTTATTTTGAAATCAAAAGAAAAACGAAGCTTCATTTTTTATTTTTCTTATTTGTGGCAAAAAATGGTGCGTCAAAACATTACATGTACTTCACAAGCTGGCCAATCTGATATCTGGCTTGATTTTTTGAACTTTTATGTCTCTATTGTGTGATGTCTGGCTCACAAATGGTGATTGGTTAAAAATATTGGTAGATATTGGTAGTCTAGTGTCTGGCAGTATTTATTTGACACCATGTGGCATTTCAGTAGTTTCTCAGTGAGCGTACAATTTCATATCAAAAAGTTCTCATTTTGCAGCCTATGAGCAAAACTGCTTTGGCGACACTACCACCTTAAGTAAAAAAAGTAAGTCTGCGAAAAAAATTTGATTTTGCGAAAAAAATTTCACGCTTTTCGCAAAATTGCGAAAATTCGCCAGCGAAAAAAAACCCAGAAAAAGTCGCAGTATATATAAGCATGAGCATAACTATGCTACTGAGAATCAAAAACCACTGATTTCGAGCCACATGGAAAAGTTGCCATACTATACACGCCAATAAATGCAATAACATAATTCATCGCTGACATGTAGCTGCTACTTGCTGCGATTTAGTTTCATTGCTAACGATTCCTCCTTTTGAAAGCTCATATGCTCAACATGTCGGTCCCTTATTTCGACTATGTAGCATCTCATCTGTTTCATGACCGGCAAAAATGACGACGTCACTTTTGTAGGGTGTATTGATAGTGCTATTTACAACCGTTGCAGGTAACACCAATGCCGTGTTTGCCATAACAGTGTATTGTGAGCCTGTTTTTGTTAAGTAGTGGTCTAGTTTGTGACATCGTGTCGAAGATAAATTCTACTTTACTTATAATTCTGAATTACGGTTTGTGTGAAGTGTGAACTATGCAAAAGAGTAGACAAATGGAGACCATGCGAATAATGTGAGATATACTTTTAAAGTGAGACCTGTGTGATTTCTGACTTGACTGCAAAATTACTATGCAAACAGACAGAAGAAGACAAGATAGTGAATGTTATGAATGTTAATTATAGTAATTTTTCGCAATTACCACTCTTGCATTGTGGGCGTGTCAAGACATACTTTTGTAAAATATGCAAATGAACTTTGTGTGTACTTCAGCCGTACATTACGTGCTTACGTATACACGTAGGTAGTTGCTAGTATGAAAATGATACGTACCTAGACAGACACATTTCAAACACACACTCATGTTCACTTGAAACCGCACAATTACACACATAAAAACACACAGAAACGCACACACAAGTCTCACTTAATCGCACGTTATTTTCCGCTCACCTCATTCTAAAGAAGCCTGCTGCGCTGTGGCGCAGCAGGAAAAAGAGACACGCACACACAACCACTTACCATACACACCTAGACACACACACAACGTACACGTGCTGCGAGTTGCCCACAAGTTACAGCTGGTGATTCTTGCAGGCTTCAGTGATGCACTGAAACTGAGCATGACTTACATGCATTTTCAGTTTCAGTGCATCAACTGAAATTAGTATGCACGGCCGCTGAGGCGGCCGCGCAAAAAGCTTATCCCTATCTTATATAGCAGAAGTTGATTTCGGTTTAGGCTCCAAGAATCCAAGCTGAACTTCCGGTTCTGTAGCAATGAGTCGCAGCAAACTCGCCGCAGTTTGGTTTCTAAACTCAACCGTCTTGGCTTCAATCTGCAGGAATCACAAGTCATCACGCCGGCACCTTTAGTTGTCAGTGTGTTACGAGAACGAAATCTGAGGCCGTATTTGTTGACTACTCCCGGTAAGTTTAAAGCGTCTGGAAATCTCGTGATGACTGATGGATCGGGATTCGTGAAAAAGTGTTTAATTTCAGCCACTATCGAGCTTCCATCATATAAAATACAAATAGAATTTTAATTTCAATGTTAGTTGCTGCTGTTTTGTTGTTTGTTTATTGTTTATTCGTATCGAAAACGAAACGAATTATATATAATCAGTCCGAAGTTTAGCACCTTGTCTATTCTGACTAATAATATCGAAAATTTATATAAAATGGTGACATTTTGGAAACAGTGCAAGCAGCATTGTTCGGCGATGGGCCGGAATTCGATATCCAATTCATAAAATAAATATATTAATAATAATTAACTCTTCACTTTCAGCATGAGGGTATAGTTGGATTGAGGCTGAGTTTCATGTATGTAGTTGAATTTTATCAAGTTCGATTTTCTAGTTGCTGATTTCAGACGCTGCCCAAGATTTTGCCGAAGTGAGTCAAGACAATCCGAACTGCGTTGTGGTCGCGGATGCGGAAAAGTCATTCACTTATGAAAACATGAATGCTGCTTTTCGCGTGCTGATGGGTCAGGAAAAAAGGATAATTTTGTCCATGGGAATGGGGTTAGTTACAAGACCTTTTACTATTGATATTTATGGTTGGTTATGATGGTTAATCGTTAAGATTTCTAATAGTGCCAGCTTTTAGTAAAACATTGAGTTGGTGCTTCATTATCACAAAAGTACATAATAGCAGGGAAGAGTATGACTCTCTTCCCTATTCTAGCTAATCGGCCGGAACGATGCTCCGGCCGAAATAGCCCTTTTATGCCTTGATTTTAAGGGGAGGGGGGCAACCCCCTTGAATCAAGACATTTCTTGACCCCTCGTTTCAGCACACTACCAGCACAAAATCGTAGTGTCTTGATTTCAGGGGGGGGCACCGTCTCAGCACACCGACACCACCAGCTCACCACAGAGTTCATGCTGGTAGTCTGCTGAAACGAGGGGGGTACCCCTCTGCCCTGAAATCAAGATATCATCAATTATTGTGTTGATAGCGTGCTGAAACGAGGAGGGCCTCCCCCTGGAATCAAGACGTCTTAATTCGAGGGGGGTACCCCCCCCTGAAATCAAGGCGTTAAACGGCTATTTAGGCCGGAGCATCGTTCCAGCCGATTAGCTAGAATAGGGAAAAGTGTCATACTCTTCACTGTTATGCACTCTTGATTATCATCATTATCATTATCATTCAAACATGCATGATTTTAGGAAATTTTATAAAGACGATGCAGGACTTATGCTGGACTTGGGTGCCTTCACAAAAGCGCTAGAATATGCATGTGATACCGAAGCTGAAATTGTTGGCAAACCCTCCAAGACCTATTACGAAACAGCACTCAGAGACATGGGCGCCAGGGCGGAGGAGGTACTATAAGGAACTGATTGACATAATATTATATAATGATTCATACTTAAGACTGATTATATGTTTTATCAAGAGTACATAATAGGGAAGAGTATGACACTCTTCCCTATCCTAGCTAATCGGCCCGGACGATGCACCGGCCGAAATAGCCCTTTTACGCCTTGATTTCATGGGAGGACCCCCCCCCTCAAATCCGTTAAGTGTCTTGATTTCAGGGGGTGGGGGTACCCCCCTCTCGTTTCAGCACACTGCCAGCGCAAAGTCCGTGGTGTCTTGACTTCAGGGGGGGGGGGGAGCACGTTACCAGCTCACCACAGAGTTCATGCTGGCAGTGTGCTGAAACGAGCGGGGGGTACCCCCCTGAAATCAAGACACCACCGAATTTGCGCTGGCAGTGTGCTGAAACGAGGGGGGTCCTCCATTGAAATCAAGACATGTCTTGATTCGAGGGGGGTACCCCACTTGAAATCAAGGCGTAAAAGGGCTATTTCGGCCGGAGCATCGTCCGGGCCGATTAGCAAGGATAGGGAAGAGTGTCATACTCTTCCCTATTATGTACTCTTGGTTTTATGCATTGTATGTTCAGTATAGGCCATGGTTTATGCAATATTGGGAGGAATGCATAAAGGCAGTCTTACCTTAAAACCAGTCTAAGGAGTTCTATTTCCGTAATTTAGAACATCGTGACGAAAAATTCTACATGTATTACACTACGCATTACCCTTAGACTACGTTTAGCAAGACTGAGCTAAGACTGCTTTTATGCACTCCACCGATTATGTCCCACTATAAAGCATAGATAGACAGGGCTTGTCGGACAAAATTCTAGGGCAGCGTCACAGCAAATCGTGGATGCACGAGGATGTTGATGTGCAACGTACATACTGATATTTTGATTTCGTTGATTAAACTGTTATTGAAAATTAATGCAGTATATATATAAGCCTTGAACGACAGTCACATAAGTAGCTACAATTTATCCAACTGCTTAGACAATAGTGAGCGTAGTGTAATCTAGTGCCGTCATTGTTACATTTTGTCATTATGACAGCTCCAAATATTAAAATTGACATTTTGCTGACACCACCAATACAGGGTTTTTTTTTCAAATCGGCTACTGCTCAAAACTTGTTCTTTTTTATTTTTGAGTGTTCTTTTTTACGATGACTTGTTTTTTTACTGAAAGTTTTAAACGGCGTTGTACTCATGTTTTTAACCAAAATTTCCATTCATACATCCATCTACAATTGCGTTCCCAGAAAAAAAATTCTGGGGGATGACTTTCGATTTTTTACAGCAGGTTAAAATGCTCTTTGTATCAATTTTACGCATAACAAGCGCAAGTCCACTAAGCTGCAAAGCCGCAGAGGTCTGGGGGTGGCAGCCCCCCAAAAAAATTCGAGATTATTTCAATTTTTAGGCCAAATTTGGTTAACTAGAGACGTGTCAGAAATTTTTTCTGACAAGAATATTGATTGATACAAAAGATGGGAACGTTACACCGGACAGTGTATTATATACACAAGTATATAAATGCAGCCCCCAGTACAAAAAATTGGCGAATTGTTTGATTCGGCTAAATTCGGTCAACTGGAGGCGCATCGGAAAATTTTTCCGGCTAGCTTTGCTTTACTGTGGGCAGGGCGTAGCCAGGATTTTGAAAAGGGGGGTGAGTTGCACTTTGTTCACTTTTTTGCTCACTCGGTGATAGCAATTTTAAAGTTGAAGTGAAGTTTTCAGCGATTTTAGTACTTACACGCGCATTGAAAGCGCTAGACCACTGAGCTATAGGTCGCAGGGGTCTGGGGGCGGCAGCTCCCAGAAAAAAATGGAGATTTTTTCAATTTTTAGGCCGAATTTGGCCCACTGGAGACGTATCAGAAAGAAAAATTTAGACAAAAGATGGGAACGTCTGACGTCACATCAGAAAGTGTATTTTACGTAAGTAAATGCAGCATAATCTACTGTTGTAGACATGCATAGGCTTTAATTGAATAACATAACAAGGAATAGTAAGCCACAGAACTGCAGGGGTTTGGAGGTGGCAGCCTCCAGTCCAGGAAAAGATTTTTTGGTCAAATTCGGTCAATTGGAAACGTATCAGAAATTTTTTTAAGCCGTACGATTACAAACGCAAGATAATAAACCCCAAAGCTGCAGGGGTCTGGGAGCCGCAGCCCCAGAAAAAAAATGGCGATTTTCCAATTTTCACGTATCAGAAAGTTCGTTTGTTGTTGTCAGAATTTATACAGAACTGAAATGGGCTAAAATTGGAAGTAGGTAACAAGCGGTTTTTGTGTCAGCTATGTAGTCAGTGCATAGTGGAGGCAAACAAAATGCGCTATCTGCCCACGTATGGTTAAGTTAGGTCATGGTTTTGTGACCGATGATTTTTCTGCGCCCTGCTTTCTGTATGTAGGTCAGTTCTGTTCCAAAATTTGTAAATTTTAAAATTTAGTTTTAAAATTTTTTTTATTAAATAGTCAAGATTTCAACAAATTCAATGGCCGAAAATCTTTTGCACCTTCATATACCTTTATAAAGTCTAAAAACTGACATCTAAAAATTTTAAAGTGACTAAAGTATATAAGGGATTCAGGGACTTTTAGTACATAATAGCTTCACTGCTCGTCGTCAGTCGTGTGAGTTCGAATTGTTCGACCCGTTGCCAACTCTTAGGGCCTATTCCTTTACCGGATTAAAGCGTTAATTATAATCGGACTAAACGGTTTAAAAAAAGTATGCTTAAAAATGCCATTCCAAACCCTCCGGATTAAACGGACTTAACTTTTAGTGCGCTGCTTTTTAGTCGGACTAAACGGACTTAACTATGCACGTTAATGTTAAGCGTGCATGTTAAATCCGTTTAGTCCAGTGGTAGTTTAGGAATGGGGTCAGACTAAAATTAAGTCGCAGACTTATTTTAAACCGTTTAGTCTGTTTAGTCCGATTTGTCATTCCAAAACCTCGGACTAATATAGGTAAGTCCAGTCCGTTTAATCCGGTAAAGGAATAGGCCCTTATTGTACAGCAACGGCATTAAGGTTTAGCGCAGTGAAAAATGTGATTTGCCGGCCCACAATTGACTTTTACAGTGCTTGATACTGATGAATCTCGTCGAACTACCACTATACCTACTGCACAGATTTTAAATTTTAGTGCACGCCGCGCTAAATTTTACCGAAACGGTAAAATAATACTGACTGTCATCGTGTGAAAAAAATACGCTCGTCGACTAAAGTACTTATTTGAAATATTGTATGTACAAAATTTCTGGTCGATCAGGGGTCTGCAAAATTTGGGCTGAGAGGCAACCCAAAATTTATACATATTTAATTTATATAATATAAACCACTTCTTGCTGTAGTCTCCACAAATCAGCTCCTGACGATCTATATACGTTTAGAATTGTAGGTGTGTTTAGATCAGGGACTAGCCAGGGTTTTGAAAAGAAAGGAGCACCTCGGCACTTTGAAAAATTGAGGAAAACGATTTATGCTAAAAACACACTGAAAATTTTGTATTTTTGGAAGTTCAATAAAGTCCCCGGAATAAACGTCAAACCACGCGCCCCCTCCTCCTTAAACCCCGTCTCACACCCTATCCCCATGTACATTTACCCTGTTAAATGCTGCTTCTAAACACCATGAATTACCCTAGTCCTATACACATTCGCAGCTCTGAGCACTGCAAACGGAAGAAAAGAATAAACTGTTCAGTCCAGTCGCTCTTTTAAGGTGGCAGTAACGTTTCCGACAGTTTTGCAGGAGTAACACTAGACAACTTACGATTAATTTTCAATCTTTGATTTATAGTACGCATACTAATTTAGGAAACTATAATTTATTATGAGATAAATGCTTGTTAAAATAGCTTGAAACAATCATTTTTACTTTTCACAGAAAATATTTTTCAGCCAGTTACGCCAATTTTTTGTAAATTTTATGTTTAGCTAAGCCAAAGTAGTAGCTAGTCAAAACGGCCGTTTATTGAAAAAAGAAAAAATGACACACGGGCATGTCAAAAACCTTCAATTTAGATGCGAAAACTTATCCTTCCGCTTTTCACTTTTTGAGATTACGTCACATCAAGAGTGTCACATTTATGTAACATTTCCTGTTGAACTAAAGTACATTACACAAAAGTCCGCAAAACTTGACAACTACTAGAAGGATTTTGTTCAAAATTTGGGATAAATTGGGACACATATGTGTCCACTTTATACTAAAATTTCAAAAATTTTGTTTGCTTAAATTTTGCGTTACATCAATTTCATTCACAGAAATCTGTAAAAATGTACTTCCGTGGACTAAATCTCAAGTCACGATGTTGCAATCTTTTTATGCGCTATTTCACATGTTTTTTAAACAATTTCTGATGTGTCAATTTTTTTTATTTTTATTAATTTAGCCTATTTCATGAAAAAATTGGATTCAAAAATTCGTATATTTTTCAAAATTCGAAAAAATTCAAAATTAAAGGTCCGTAACTTCTTTTCTGCATCATATAAATGCACCAAACTTAGCATCAAAATTCACCCTGTTATTGGCTATGTTGGTGTAAAGAATGAAATGAGTTCGAGTTACACTGTCAATTTTACAAGCAAAACAAGAAAAATGCAAAAATTCACGAAATTTGACTACTTTGACAGTGTCTGCTGACTAGCTTGCTAGGAAGAGTATGACACTCTTCCTATTATGCCTACGGGCGTGCGTCCAATGCGCAGCGCGAAATAGCCCGTTTATGTACGGTTTTGAGGGGGGTACCCCCCCCCCTCAACTGAAGACCCCGTGCTCAACTGAGGGGGGGGTACCCCCCCCCTCAACTCAGCACCCCGTCTTCAGTTGAGGGGGGGGTACCCCCCCTCATTTCAAGACACTGACAAGGACTTTTGTTGATGTGCTGAACTGAGGGGGGGTCCCCCCCCCGCCACGGAAGACGGGGTACTGAACTGAGGGGGGGGGGTAGCGCAAAGACGTGGGCAGTGGCGTGAAATGAGGGGGGGGGCCCCCCCCCTCAACTGAAGACGGGGTGCTGAGTTGAGGGGGGTCCCCCCCCCCCCCTCAGTTGAGCACGGGGTATCGAACTGAGTAGGGGGTACCCCCCCCCTCAGTTGAGTACGGGGTCTTCAGTTGAGGGGGGGGTACCCCCCCCTCAAAACCGTACATAAAAGGCCTATTTCGCGCTGCGCATTGGACGCGCGCTGCTAGGCATAATAGGAAGAGTGTCATACTCTTCCTATTATGTACTCTTGATAATGTGCATAAGTGTAGTTTCAGTCAAGCTCTTTAACGTGATAAAGACAGCTATTAAATTCATTGAGTCAATCAAAAGTTATAGCACGTAAGAAAAACTGTCGAAAACGTAACTACCACCTTAAGATCCCTAGAGAGAGACCATTAGAACATAATAGCAGTCCCCAGAAATTTTTTTGAAATTAAAACATTTTTGGTGCACTGTAGACGCGATTCTGGGGTTTTACATGGCTCCAGCTGGCTGTTCTACGGTTGTTCTTTTTTATTTTTTGCTGTTCTTTTTTAGAAAATGGTGTTCTAAAGAACATAATTTGGAACAAAAAAACTCTGCCACCAAATTACTTCTTTTATTTTTTCAGACAATTATGATTGGCGATGATATTGTTTCGGATGTGGGCGGAGCTCAGAAATGTGGCATGAGGGGCGTACAAGTGCGCACAGGAAAATGGCAGTAAGCATTGTTTGTTTGTGTAGTTGGGTTCTATGATAGAGTGTGGTCAGATGCGCTCGTCGAAATCGGTCTACGTGTTCAAATTTTCTTCAGCTCATTTTGAATGGGTCTGGGTATCAAAGCACACAATACGTGCTCTTGAACGTGACTGTTTTCTTATTACCTGGGCACGTTACGTGCATTGGCAGTGTGTATCAACAATGTAGTGGAAATATGCAAATTAGTTTCCATCTAAATATTTTGTCTGTATGTGTGTGTGTTGCACTGATCAAAAGTAGCTGGCACGTGCGCTCTGTATTTACAGTATGTGTAACTGCTTGTGTGTGTATGTTTGTGTGGGTGTCTGCATAATAGATGACGGCAGCAAATTTCTGTTGTCACTATTGATACCGGCAATCAATAAAAATCAAAACTTAAGATATTTTGTTTCATTATGTTAGAAAGATGTTGTATTAACGTGATGTAGAGGACAGACAAGTTCAGTCACTTTTGGTTTCCATTTTTTTACAAACTACGTGCAGCCGAAAACACTCATATGAGGTACATTCTTAAATTATATTAAGTATTTACATTTCTACATAAGGAGAACGCAGTGACTCAATAGTATTGCTGCCGTGCCGAAATACCAGGGTTTTTTGAGAATTGGATATCATCATTCTGGCGTCATTTTTAAACTCCTGTCGTCATTTTTATGTTTTGTTCGTCAAAAATAGATTTACAGTACCGTTGCCAGTTGCGCTGTAACAATATTGCTAGATATCATCATCTGACGGTATATACCGAGAGGACAGGACATATTTTCTGGCAGGACATTTTCGATTTTGTTGAAATGCGTTAAAGTGCACTTTTTTGCAATTTTAACTAAAACTTAACTTTTTAGTGTTTGTGACCGGCCGAAATTTTCGGCCGGCCGGCCGTACTGGTTCCGTTTGCTGCTCACGATGGATTGCACCAAGAGTACATAATAGGCAAAAGTACATATGACGCTCTTCCCTATTCTAGCTACTTGGCCGGAACAGTCAGTTGGACAGAACAGCCAGAACAGCTGAAATAGCCAGTTTACGCCTTGATTTCATGGGAGGGTGTACCCTCTCCCTCAAATCAGAGGTGTACTTAATTCCAGGGGGGACCCCCCTCATATCAGGGAAGTGTCTTGCTTTCAGGCGGGGGGTACCCCCTGTCGTTTCAGCATACCACCAGCCCAAACTTGGTGGTGTCTTGATTTCAGGGGTTTACCGTGAGATTGGCGTTACGTTTTTGTAGCCATGTCACTCACTGTCATATGATAATCTACACCGTTAACTTAAGGTTTTGCTGCGCAGCAGATTTTTGAAATGGTTTACCTATTTACAATGTGCTTTAGCGCTTATAGTGCTTAGTGAGAACACCTTTTGCATACAACTTCTGCTTGTTTATGTTGGAATAATTTAGTAGACCGATTATTACGAGCGTACCTGCGTACTTTGTATCATTGGCAGGAAGGAGAGTGTCTCAATTTTTTTATAGTGAGTGAGACAGCATTATATACTGTTGTTATATTGTCCAGAATCAAATTTGAACACCAGTGGTACAACAAGAAAGGAAAAACGATAAAGAAAACTATTTCGTTTTGTTTTTTAATGTAGGTTCTCATCAATTACGTACAATAAGGCTTAGTGTCGCCAAAGCAGTAGATTGCGTGGCTGTAAAGCTTGTTCATTCTATATTTTCAAAGTATATGTTAAGACAAATATTTTTGCCAAGTTTCAGCAAAATTGGTTAGCATACAGTTTGCAGTGAAGTCGCAAAGTTGAAAAAATGACGTTTTGAGAACCTATTCATTCGATAATTTCGTCACAATTATCTATTTATTTGTTTAGTTTGTTTATGCAGACTTTAAGACTTTAAGCACATATGCTGTACTTGATGCATCAAAATTTAGCGAAAATTGCTTCAGTACCTTGTTTGTTATACTCTCTTGAACTGTGAATCTGTCGTAAACTGTGAAGCACTCACAGCAATAATGATAAATTGTGAAAAATCTAGAAGCGTATTTTTAAATTTAAAGAAAAACGCACCTTCACTTTTCTCTTTTCTTGTTTGTTGAAAAAAATGTGTGTCGACTTTATGCGTACTTCACAAGGTGGCCAATCTGATATCACTTATCACATATGATATCACATTTGCTGATCTTTTATGTCCCTTTGTGTGATGTCTGGCTTGCAAATGGCGATCGGTCCAAGATATTTGTCAATATCGGTATAGTCTTGGGCCAGGCAGTAATTATTTGGTACCATTCAGCAGTGTACTAGTTGCTCAGTGAACATAAAATTGAAAAGCAAAAAGCTCTCTTTTTGCAAACTATCAGCAAAACTGCTTTGGCGACACTGCCACCTTAAGTGACGTACTCAATCAATTACTTACTTATATACCTAACACTGTACCTAGAATAATAGCAAAACATTCCTTTGTTCATTTTAGACCGTCATGGGAAAATCACCCCACTGTTCGTCCAGATGCGATTGTGAACGATTTAGCAGAAGCTATTGATTTAATATTGCAACATCACGATAAAAACTGACATTTTAAAAAGTGTAGTTTGATCAAAAATTGCAGAAGGCTGACGCAAAAATTAAATTATTGAGGTTTGGGTTTTTTTCAAATAAATCACGCGTTTCGTTTTCTCGCAGGGTTCATCATTTTTTGGTCTGACTTTAGAATCAAAGTGTGTAGAATGAATAATTAGCTAGCTCACTTCTTGCCTGGTGCAGTCTGCTGTTAAATTAATATACTGTGACTTGTGGCGTTAATCGTTTTGATGTTTTGTAATGAAATTAAAACATTCTTAGACTGGACAGTAAATACTAGTAATTTGAATTCTAATTAGAGATCGGCAGCTGAGCCAAGTGGGCGACCAATGTCGAGGACAATGTGAGGGGGCCAATTTCCTGTCCGGTTCAATCTCACTGTGTAGTGCGCTGAGGCCTGTGTCACAGGAAATCTTGTCCCCCCCGGACAGGATATCCTGTCCCCCCTTAGGAAATCTTGTCCCCCCTAAAATTTGCTTGGGAAATCTCGTCCCCCCTTCAGGGCCCGGTTTCATAAAAAATCACTAATAACTAATAACTAATTATTAGTTATTAGTCCGCTAATATTCGTTGCGTAATACTGCGTTTCATAAAACTTACCTGCATTCAAATATTAGTTATTAGTACTAATGCACTAATATTGGAATGCACTGGCCAGCGCAGCTGCTCGCTGCCCAGCAGCAGGCTGATTCGTGCGTGCGCTATACACACACATGTGTGTGTGTGTGTGTTCACTACCTCTGTTGGTTTCGACTTGATTTCATTTGCTATTAAGGGGGTAGTGTCGCGAAAGCAGTCGATTTTGCGCGACTGTAAAGCTTGTTCAGTGAAATGTTTGAAATTGTTCTTTCTATATTTTGAAAATTTATCTAAAGGCAAATATTTTTGCCAAGTTTCAGCAAAATTGGTGGAGCATATAGTTTGCAACGATGTCGCAAAGTCGAAAAGATGACGTTTTGAAAACCTATTCACATTCCATATTTTCGTCATATTTATTAATATTTCTGTTTAGTTTTTTTACACAGACTGAAAGGACATATGTTGTAGTTTATGCACACAAAATTTAGTGCAGATTACTGTAGCGGCTGTGGAGTAATACTGTGAAGAAAGGGAGGGGGGATTCTTACCGAAAGAAAGACAGCATCATCATCAGAATGACCCAGGGGGGATTCGAACCACCCATCTCTGGATCTGCAGACCAGCGCTCTACCGTTGAGCTACTGGGCCGATGGTGAGCTGTCGTAAATCCCTTTAAGAACTCTAAGGGGCCTAACTTACTTCACATCCCTCCCATTCTAGTAAACTTCGACCCGAAGTTTCCCTGTGCTGTGTGCACTACTACTATGGGGGCATGGGCACCCGGGGTGGAGGAGCGCCGGGAGCCGTCCCGATTATATTACCTTTTTCTTCTTTCTTCTCTTCTCTATAAGGCAAGTGCCGCGAGGTCCTTTTTTCTGGCCTCATCTTCTTCTGCGAACACTGCCCGGGACAGATAAGCTCTCACTCCTAGCCGGGACAAGGAGTGGCTCCACTGCAAAGCTACCTCGGCGATAATTCCTCCATATACTCTCACCACCACTCTGCCCATGCCACTCAAGGGGGTATGTCCCCCCAACAACCCATACCTAACGCTACCTGACTCAGTTCTGCGACCAGAAGATTCCAAGGTTCGTCGTGGCGGCCTTGCCATGTGAAGAAAGGGAGGGGGGATTCTTACCGAAAGAAAGACAGCATCATCATCAGAATGACCCAGGGGGGATTCGAACCACCCATCTCTGGATCTGCAGACCAGCGCTCTACCGTTGAGCTACTGGGCCGATGGTGAGCTGTCGTAAATCCCTTTAAGAACTCTAAGGGGCCTAACTTACTTCACAATACTAGTTTGAACTGTGAAGGTGTACTTAAACTGTAAAATAGTAGCAGCAATAATGATAAATTGTGAAAAATCTAGATGCTTATTTTCAAATAAAAATGAAAACGAACGTTCAATTTTTTCTTATTTGTCGCAAAAAATTGTGCGTCCACACATTATGTGTACTTCACAACCTGGCCAATCTGATATCTGGCTTGATTTTTCGAACTTTTATGTACCTATTGTGTGATGTCTGGCTTACTAATGGCGATTGGTCCAAACTATTTGTCAATATTGGTAGTATGGTGTCTGGCAGTAATTGTTTGACACCAGATAGCGTTGGAGTAGCTTCTCATTGAACGTACTATTTCAAAACAAAAAGTTCTATTTTCACAACCTCAATACCTGTATGAGCAAAACTGCTTTCGCGACACTACCACCTTAACGTGATTGCTGTTAGCAATCATTATTTTTCTGTGTCACATTATTGGTATCAACAATTTTACACCTTTTTTGGCTGCATGTTATGTTTTTTGCTGCTACATTAACAAGTTTTATTATTTTTTACACAGTGTGTTAAAATTGAGAGTCACAAGATTAACATTTGTATTTGAGTGGAGTTGCCTTCGAGTCAGGTTGAGTCAATTTAAATTATTATATACAGTCCGCTTTTTTATGGAAAATCAGTTGTGGTTGCCATTTTTTTCAAGTCAAATCAAAAAATGACGCCAAATTTAACTGTTTATGTATTTTATAAATTAGACTCTTGTCAAACATCTGCATTATCTGTTTGCCCGCTTGGCCAAATGGCACAGTACCGGCATGAAGGGTTGATGTTAGTCCATTTCAAAATGCACAAAATGTTCCAATGTCAAAAATTGTGCATAAAAATGCCATTCCTAAACCAACTGGATTAAACTGACTTAAGGGGGGCTACCCATATTTGAAAACTTTCCGACAAAGTCCGACAAAATTGAGTGACTACGTTTTGCGTCACCGCTAAGGCCATAGGGAAAAATTTAAAAAAAACTGGATCATAGAGGTTGAGATATGACATTAGGCTATCGAATTATGTAAAATTCAGCTTTGTCAGTGTTATCAAAAATTTCAAGTAAAAGAACGCTTTGCACTACAAAAAACTTTTTTCGCCTATTATTTAAAATTGATTTTTTGATTTAAATTAAAATTGATTTTTTGGGAGCCCCTAGTATAAAATTGGCTAAAGCAATGGTTCCAGTTTGTTACATCTGCGACGCATCTTCCATAGGGCTACATTGTGTGCAGTGTTGTTTGTTACATCTGTGAGCAGTGACGCCAAACGTAAAGTCACTCAATTTTGTCGACTCAATAAAAGTTATTTTTTTGACATTTTGCCTTCGATTTTTGAGGTGGGCCTGGGTTGAGAATACATATCAAAATCCGGATCATACGATTTTGCGCATACAGGTGGGCTCCTACTATGCTGAGTTTCAGTCTGATTGCCTTCTATAACTGTCCAACTATGTAAATACACTGATAACTCTCTGAACCAAAAGAGCACCTTGGAGCTATGCGGGATAACGTCAAGCGTGCATGTTAAATCCATTTACCCAAGTGGTAGTTTAGAAATTGGTTCCGACTAAAACAAAGCCGCTGACGCATCTTAACTAATCAGTTTAGTCCTGAATGCTACTCCTCATTCCTCAACCACGGATTAAGATAAGTCCAGTCAATTAAGACGTGTCGACATTTTTCAACCCGAGTACCCGACCCGACCCGATCCGAGAAACTGTTCAAACCGGCCAGACCCGAAGCGTTGTATTGACCAGATTGCTCCTGAAGCTGTTATAAACTTCCTTTTGACAATTTGACAATTATAATATGAACCTTCTGGACAGTTAGTGATGCGCTTAGCGTTGGAAAGCTTTCAAATACTTCACATTTATGATCTATAAGATAAGTTATTTAACAGGTAAGCTGAGCGTTAGTATTATGTATATATCTGATCTTGATGTGAACAAGAAAAAGACACTGAAAAATTGAAACTACAAAATTAACGCTGGACTAATATATGTAACAATTACGGGTAGGCTCCAACTAATAACTAATAATTACATAGTATATTAGGTCATTAGCTCAAATATTAGTGTTTTTATGAAACCCAAGCAGCCTAGGTCACTAATATTTGAGCACTAATATACTAATGAATAATAACTAATACACAAATATTAGTTCAATATTTATGAAACGCTAATGTTTCAACTGATGAACTAATATTGACTAATATTTACTAATATTCACTAATATTACGTTTATGAAACCGGGCCCAGGAAATTTTGTCCCCCTTCAGGAAATCTTGTCCCCCTTCAGGAAATTTAGTCCCCCTTAGGAAATCTTGTCCGCCCTACGATTTGCTCAGGAAATCTTGTCCTCCATCAGGAAATTTTATCCCCCCTCAGGAAATCTTGTCCCCCTACAATTTGCTTAGGAAATCTTGTCCCCCATCAGGAAATCTTGTCCCCCCCTCAGGAAATCTTGTCCCCCCTACAATTTGCTTAGGAAATCTTGTCCCTTGGGGGGACATCTTGGGGATTTCCTGAAGGGGGGACAAAATTTCCTGAAGGGGGGACAAGATTTCCTAAGCAAATTGTAGGGGGGACAAGATTTCCTGAGGGGGGGACAAGATTTCCTGATGGCCGATGGGGGACAAGATTTCCTAAGCAAATTGTAGGGGGACAAGATTTCCTGAGGGGGGATAAAATTTCCTGATGGAGGACAATATTTCCTGAGCAAATGGTAGGGGGGACAAGATTACCTTACCATAGCTTAACTAAACTGTAGTTTCTCTGCAGGTTCACGAATACGAAAAGGTAGCTATCTAACTTAAACAAGTTGCCCCTAAAAGGGGCAGTGTTCCTACCCAGAGAAGGCCACGTTCTAACAGGTGTACTAAACATCAAAAATGTCAATGTTCTGAATTTTGAATCGTCCAAAACAATGTTGGGAAATGTTTTGGGGGAATCAATTGTGGTGTATATGTACTATTCCATGTATCTGTGGGCGTGGAACAGATACAAGTGACAAATTGGGATGCACCATGCGGGTCGTCATTGCTGACTGGACCTCGCACCATCCGTCGCAGACTCGCAGTCATCTGTCAGTGACGCAGTCACTGTTGAAAACCGCTAATACGTATTCGCCTTGATCTCAACCTAAGCTGAAGAAGCGTTATTTAACACGGTTTCAGACGCGTTTATATACCTCGGTTGAAACATTCCGGTGCCGATATTAACAAATACATCATAGTGTATTGTATGGAGGTTATCATCATTACATTATACTTCACAGTTGTGTGTGCAAATTAATCACAGCGGATTGTATCAAGAGTACATAATAGGGATCCCTATTATGTACTCTTGGTTGTATTGATTGATTGATGCGGATTTTACTAACAGCGGAATTGCAGCAGGGGGGGCAGTTGCAGAGAATAATAAATTCTTGTGTTAGGTGTTCTAAAAAAAGTTTTGCAATTACTGCCAAATGTTTTTACTTAATTTTGGTTTGCAAAAACTTTTCCGATACTTATACAAATATTAGGGAATGTGTTTGAGTTTTAATTTATTGAAATAGTCCACTGGCCCCCTCTTTTAGACAAAAAAAGAGCACATCAGCAGGGGCTAGGTTTACACACAAATCATAGCCTATACACAACGTTTCACACCAACTTCACGTTATAGGAACAAAAACCTATAACAAATGTTCCTACTCTAGTAGGAACAAAAATCATAAAAAAATTAGCAAATCAGGGCCCGATTTATCGAAACAAAATGTTCGTCATCGAAAATGTTCGTCATCAAAAGTTCGTCATCGAAAATGTTGGTCATCGAAAATGTTCGTCATCAAAAATGTTCGTCATCGAAAAACAAATGTTCGTCATCAAAAATGTTCGTCATCGAAAAACCAAATGTTCGTCATCGAAAAACCAAATGTTCGTCATCGAAAATATATGTTCATTATTGAAAAGACAAATGTTCGTCATCGAAAATGTTCGTCATCGAAAATTTTGGATTGATCGAAACATTTTCGATGATGAACATTTGTTTTTTCAACGGTGATTTATCAAAAGACAAATGTTCGTCATCGAAAGTTCGTCATCCAAAATGTTCGTCATCGAGAAATTTTTCGATGACGAGCTTTGGTCTTTTAGAACATTATTATGTTCTAAATGACAAAAGCTCGTCATCGAAAATTTTTTCGATGACGAACATTTCAACGGAGCTGGGTACCTCTGTTGAAATTTTCAACTGCGAACGTCTATAGGTACATAAGCAGCTGGCTGTAATTTTAATATTAATATAAATAGCCAAACTTATTTATTATTAATTAAATATTAATGTAAATAGCACAGCAGCGCAAAATATTAATTTATTATATTATTATATTTTTAATATTAATATTAATAAAAAAATTGAAATTAAAAGTATTTTTAATACCAATTTTTTATATTAATTGTTAAAATAACCGTACTGCCGTATGGACATTGGGACCAACTGAACGGCAGAATGGCCGTTCAATTCATACCTTCGTTCATTCATACCTTTATTATTATTATTAGAGAATTTAGACTTTAATGAAAACGTTCTAATTCAGAATGTTTAGACTTAGAACGACTGATCTAATTTTGAACGCTGAAAATTTTCAATAATGAACATTTTCGATGACGAACATTTGCTTTTTCGATGACGAACATTTGTTTTTCGATGACGAACATTTGTTTTTTCGATGACGAACATTTGCTTTTTCGATGACGAACATTTGTTTTTCGATGACGAACATTTGCTTTTTCGATGACGAACATTTTCGATGACGAACATTTGCTTTTTCGATGACGAACTCGCTGTTGAAAAGGCAAATGTTCGTCATCGAAAAAACAAATGTTCGTCATCGAAAATGTTTCGATCAATCCAAAATTTTCGATGACGAACATTTTCGATGACGAACATTTCTGATGACGAACATTTTTCTTCGATAAATCGGGCCCAGGTCGAATTTTTTTATGATTTTTGTTCCTACTAGAGTAGGAACATTTGTTATAGGTTTTTTGTTCCTATAACGTGAAGTTGGTGTGAAACGTTGTGTATAGGCTATGATTTGTGTGTAAACCTAGCCCCTGCTGATGTGCTCTTTTTTTGTCTAAAAGAGGGGGCCAGTGGACTATTTCAATAAATTAAAACTCAAACACATTCCCTAATATTTGTATAAGTATCGAAAGTTTTTGCAAACCAAAATTAAGTAAAAACATTTGGCATACTCAAACTTTTTTTAGAACACCTAACACAAGAATTTATTATTTCTTGCAAATGGCCCCCCCTGCTGCAATTCCGCTGTTAGTAAAATCCGCATGAATCAATCAATACAATCAAAAGTATATAATAGGGATCCCTATTATGTACTCTTGATACAATCCGCTGTGATTAATTTGCACACACAACTGTGAAGTATAATGTAATGATGATAACCTCCAATCAATACACTATGATGTATTTGTTAATATCGGCACCGGAATGTTTCAACCGAGGTATATAAACGCGTCTGAAACCGTGTTAAATAACGCTTCTTCAGCTTAGGTTGAGATCAAGGCGAATACGTATTAGCGGTTTTCAACAGTGACTGCGTCACTGACAGATGACTGCGAGTCTGCGACGGATGGTGCGAGGTCCAGTCAGCAATGACGACCCGCATGGTGCATCCCAATTTGTCACTTGTATCTGTTCCACGCCCACAGATACATGGAATAGTACATATACACCACAATCTATTCCCCCAAAACATTTCCCAACATTGTTTTGGACGATTCAAAATTCAGAACATTGACATTTTTGATGTTTAGTACACCTGTTAGAACGTGGCCTTCTCTGGGTAGGAACACTGCCCCTTTTAGGGGCAACTTGTTTAAGTTAGATAGCTACCTTTTCGTATTCGTGAACCTGCAGAGAAACTACAGTTTAGTTAAGCTATGGTAAGGTAATCTTGTCCCCCCTACCAGTTGCTCAGGACGTAGTGTCCTCCATCAGGAAAATTTTATTCCTTTTTAGGAAATTCTTGTCCCGGTGAATATTCGCTTAGGAAAACTCGGTCCACATCGGCCATCAAGGAAATCTTGTTCTCCCTCAGGAAATCTTGTCCCCCCTAGCAGTTCGCTGAGAATAAATCTTGTCCCCTTTTCAGGGAAATTTTGTTCTTTTTTCAGGAAATCCCCAAGATGTCCCCCCAAGGGACCAGATTTCCTAAGCAAATTGTAGGGGGGACAAGATTTCCTGAGGGGGGACAAGATTTCCTGATGGGGGACAAGATTTCCTAAGCAAATTGTAGGGGGGCAAGATTTCCTGAGGGGGGATAAAATTTCCTGATGGAGGACAAGATTTCCTGAGCAAATCGTAGGGCGGACAAGATTTCCTTAAGGGGAACTAAATTTCCTGAAGGGGGACAAGATTTCCTGAAGGGGGACAAAATTTCCTGGG
>JASANF010019193.1:0-12626 GCA_030248245.1 Trissonchulus sp. WLG1_4 | reverse complement strand
TGCTTTTATCTTGTGCTGTTATTAATTAACCACATCGATTCACATCTAACCCACTCAATCTTATTTCAAATTAAAGCCCCAAAGCCAGGTTCATACTCGTCCTTGTCCTTGTCCCTATCCTTTCGTCCTTAAGCGATTTCAAAAAACTGCGTGGCCAAATAAGCCAATTTTTCGCATAAAGATAGTGGAGGTCACTTCCAGACCGTTGGCTATTAACCTATACAAAAAATGGTTTAAACGGTTTAATTTTTCACAACAGCTGACCGAAATTCGTCTTTGTCCCTGTCCCTCTGTTGCGGGCTTCACGGGCTAAGGCGGCCGTGCAAAACATATCTCCAAAGCCGAAATTATATACAAGAATATTTTACTCGTGAAATCAGTCCGGGTTTGCTATCTTTAAGACACGCACACAAATTTAAGTACATACCATATACTAATGCATATACCGAAGTTTTTTCTCATTTCAAAGGCTTGGTCAAAAAATAAATCGATAATTAAATAGTTTGATTCAATTTATGGTAAATAAAAAACAAAGCCCTTACAATTAGTTGACTAAACGGATTTGATTAACCATTGCTCTTTAGAATCTTGTAAAAGTTGAAAAAAGTACAAAACTTCGTGCTCTTGCGATAAATATTAAATATCTATGTGATTAAAATATTAAATACTTATGATGTTCGATTTACCTCGCCATGAGTTATTGGAAACTTAATCCGTTTAATCCACTTTTGACAAGTAGTGGATTAATACTATTAACTTACCAAGAGTACATAAGAGGGAAGAATATGACACTCCTCTTTCTTGTAGCTAATCGGCCGGAACGATGCTCCGGCCGAAATATCCCTGTAACGTTTTGATTCCACGGGAAAAAAAACCTCCTCGCTCGAATTAAGACATGTCATAAGGAAGGGTGGCATACTCTTCTCTATTATGTACTCTTGACACTGATAAATACAAACACAAAACAGCACTAGGTTTTGACAATACAAAAGTGACCAATAAGAGAATAACAAAATAGTGAAAAAACCTTCGTGTTAAAAAACGCAACAAAAACGGCAAAATATTTGTTTATCTAACCAAAGTTAAAGTAGTCATCAATTGAGAACAATTATAGAGCATCAATTTAAAATCTCGTTAATGCGGACAAAGACATAATTAGGACGCCTGCATAAAAATCACAAGTACAAGTGATCCCTGGCAAGTGATATTCATAGAATAAAAATAAATTCTACAGTATTAACAAAGCATGATTGAATCACAAAATGACTTAGAAAAAAACAAGAGAATTAATTGGCACACAAATTAATACAGAAATTACAGTACTTATGGCTTGTGGGCAGAAAAAGAATTTTATAATTCAAAAAGCAATTAAGGCGTAGTTAAGTTTTCAGTTATTTTTTGAAGTACTTTTTCAGAGAGATACGTAAACTATTAATAAATATACTTAATTTTTTAATTTGACAAGAAAATGCCACACCGTTTTTAATTCGGTTTGAAAATCTAAGACTAAGCCTAGCTAGTAGCTACTATGCTGGCTTAAAGCAATACTAAAAACAGTATATAAACAACTAAAAACAATGGTAAGCAACTAAGCAATGTACTAGCTAGTCCAAATATATGTAATACTTTAGATTAAACAAACATTATCTGTCCAAAACATGAAAGTATTTGTCAAAATTGACTAAAATTATTTGGTTAATACCACACACTGTCGTATATAAGCGCGCTTCTACAGTTCACTAGCTGTGATTTTAATCCAATAAATTTACATCTAATCCGGCAAATCCAATTTTAGATAATTTCCTGAAGTTTAAAAAATAGTGTTGTTAAGAAATCAGGGTCTCTATCGTATCAGTGAGTTCAGGAGACTACTCTAAGAATGACTTATATTATTAACCAAATACAATTAATACTAGGAATGTAAATGAGGGTAATACAATATAGTAACGATTTCGACAATTTATTCATTAGCACTTCTTAATGACTCTTTTTAAAGAGTTTAGCAGAGTCATAAAAAAGTTACTACATTTTCATAAAACGAAAAAAAGAAAAATGCAGTATTATATACTATTTTAATCTGTCCAAAATGTCTAAGTTGATACAAGCTACTACGCTGGGTTACCATTTTGTAAGCCAACGCAGTAGCTAGCCTTAAGTTACAAACGTTAGGAACGTAGAGAAAACCAACACAAATTTCTGTCAAATTTCATAAAAATAGGGTGTATTTAGTGCCACTTTTAAATATTATCTGTGAACAATGAAAATATCGTCGGAGTCGTTACTTGCTACAGCCTTAAAACCCGGTCATAACTGTCCATACTAAAAAAATCCGATCTGTCCATTCCAATGGCTTATTTACGAAACCGAATATATACTAAAGGTCGTCAAAGCTGATTTTCGTTGTGAGCTAGATTTAGGAATGCAGTAAGAGTAAGAGTACATAATAATATTGTCTCACTGTTATAGAAGAACTTTATAAGCGTGTGACAGTAATGTGTAATGTGTACTCCTGATGGCAGTATTTTCAACAGTTTTTGACTTAATGGCTCACTCACGATCGGACAAATGTGGACCAGGCTTAAAAACAGTAAATTATAATCTGGATTTTTCTAGCACAGAAGCTAAATAATCTTTCAATTCCGGCCAAATTTTGTTAGTTTCTGTCCCGTGAAAATCTTTCAGTAAGTTATGTTTCCTAAAAATATAAAATGAATTATAAATGACATAGAGTTATATTAAGGTGGCGCTCCTGAAATATGACTTTTCAAAAAACGTCAATCTGGGGCCAATTTTAGATGTGCAATAACAAGCTGGTGTAAAAGTATGCCCAAACACAAAATAAGAAGTTGATTGATACAAATTAGCGTTCACTGTAGCCCAAACGTGAGCGGAATTTCGGCTTGCGATTTCTCTTCACAGCAAGATAGCTGTTGCACAACCAATAGCTCATTTTGCTTGCCATAACGTGATCGAGCGGTCGCAAAATCTTATTTTTGATGAATATGATTGATATATTGAAAAACAGCAAAATCACGATATTCGAAAAAGGTAAATTTAACTAAATTTCTTAAACACTTTCGATTCGCTCAAAATCAAATTTTGCGACCGCTCGAAGACAACGAGGTGCATTAATGTGCCAAATTTTACGTTTTTTTGTTGAACCAATTTTTTAAAATAGCAAGCCGAAATTTGCGTTTGTATTCACACGCACTTTATTTCAGCATCATGCAGAAAATACAGCTTTATTTTACAAAAAATTGCACCACACTCAGTAACAGACCAAGTATTTTAACGTATGTGCAAGTAAAACACAGCTACTAGTGGTTTTCAATCTTCCAAAATCATCACTTACGTGTAAATACACTGGCTTATATAGCCATTTTCGTAAAAATCTATTTTTCTTACAGAATAAAGCTCAAAAATTTTGGAAAATTTTTTCATGTAATATGGGTATCAAATTAAAGGAAATTTACTTCTGAACAACTTTTGTTCTTGGGATGCATGTTTATTTTTGCGCATTTTCAAAATAATGGCCAAAACCCACATTTCAGGAGCGCCACCTTAATATTGTCACTATGTTAAAAACTGTTGCTAAAAACTAAAAATGAATGAATGTGACTAAAAATAAACCTAAAAAGTAAATATAACAAACTTATGGACAACGGACGGAGTCATGGACACTTAACTCCGGTTAACTATTGTCCTTAACTACCAAGGCGCAGGAACAAGGACAAATTTCGGTCAGCTGCTGTGAAGAATTGACACAATCGATTATTCAGAAATATTGCGCACAAGCTGTTCTTGACCTCATTTTGGTTCATGCAAAAATCTACCATACTTGGCTGAATAGTTCTCATGAAATTGCTTAGGGACAAACGACAGGGACAAGGAAAGGACGAATATGAACGGACTGAAGGGTCAATATATGACTATGGAATGGATTAGGTCTACTTAAAAACCCGTAATACCAAATCTGATTGACGCTTCAATAACGAGTAGACAGAAACTTTATAATCACGCATTTCACTGATCCATAGCCTTATGGTGTGGTTTGGTCGAATGTCGATGCATACTTACAGCCGTATGTCCGTTCAGCAGCAAAATTACTAAAAAAATCTCAAATACCACATTTTATACACTATTCTGGTGTGATTACTTCGTAACTGTGCCGACTGAACGGACATACGGTTGTAAGTATGAATCGACCCTTATGTAAGCTAACTGGTAAAACAGTGCGAGCGGTGTTTCCCACTGGCTGTAGGTTTCCAAACGCTGCTGCACCACCTCGGGTCGATCGTCAGTGCGCTGCGTTAGCGGCTCCCCCGTCAAATCGTCAAGGCCCTAAAACAAAAAAATAAATAGTACACCAGAGCCCGTTTCATAAATCATGAATAGCGATTCATTCCTAAAACTTACGCAACGTGGACGGACAATTATTCCCTATAACCTTGCGTTTACACATCATTTCCGTTGGAAAATTTGTTGAAAGGTTGGCTACATGTTACAAACTGTGGATTTAAAATCTCGAAAAGGTTGCATTATGCAGTGTAAAATCTATCATTTTTCGAAGTACTTCATCAAGGCCTCAGTTACTAAACCGAATTAACACTATGGGCGTCGATTCATACTGTGGTGGGACACAGGGGCAAACAAACAATGGACCTTTGCCAGGTTTTTCTATGCATACTTTTTAGGGCAAGCGAACATTGTGAAATACGCACATACGGCTGTACTGGCACACGGGCAAAGGTGCTAAACGGACGAAAGTATGAATCAAACATCCTTTTTGTCGTTAAAGTTGTTCAAGCGTCTGTTTACTCGTCAGCCCGTATATATATGCCTAAATGTCCATGCAGAAGTATGAATCGATCCTTAATGACCCATTGCCTACAAATAGTAACTAACAGATTTCTTGGGGGGATTAAAGTGCAGATTGTAAACCCTTCCGGAGGGCTGGTGAATCCACCGGTCTTTCAGCCGGTCGATAATGGTGGGGAATGGAACCTTGAGGTTCAGCACCACATTAACCGGATGGTGCTGTTGTAAGTATTCCGCCTGTTCCACCGTGCGGGGAAAACCTAAACAATATGGCGGAAACAAACTAATGTCAGACAAAAAATACATAGTTGCACCACTTGGGAAAATGAAACATGTGATTTCGTTACGAAAAGAACAGATTTGGACTATCAAGAGTACAGCCAGGGGCCTGTTGCTGAACTTTATAAGTCTTACAATTGTAACAATTGTAGGTGCAAAATCTGGTGATTCGTAATGAATTTATATGACGAATTCGTAACGAATCACCTGATTTTGCACATACAATTGTTACAATTGTAAGACTTGTAAAGTTGAGCAACAGGCCCCAGTAGTCGCAGAAGTCATGCAACTATAATAAGTACGTAAGTGACGCATCTGTTTTTGTTAGACTTTAGAACGCAATTATCATGCTTTAAGGGGGGGGGGGCTACCTGTATAAGTGAAAATTTTATGCTCTGCGATTCGCTTCAAATTTGCACACAATGTAGCCCTAGCGAAGGCGCATTGCAGATGTAACAAACTGGAACCAATGCTTTTGCCAATTTTTTACTAGGGGCTCCCAAAAATTCAATTTTACGTGTAAATCATACGCGCAAAAAAGTTTTTTGTGCTCACAAAGCGTTCCTTTACTCGAAATTTTTGTTAATACTGTCGAAGCTGATTTTCACATGATTCGATAGCCTAATGTCATACTATCTCAACCTCTATGATCCATTTTTTTAAATTTTTGCCCATGGCTTGAGCAGTGACGCCAAATGTAAAATCACACAATTTTGGCGGGCCCAAAAAACGGCCATTTTTTCACATTTCGGCATTTCGCCCTCGATTTTAGAATTGAAAATACATAAAAATCCGGATCATACGATTCTGCGCATACATGTGAATGCTAAGTTTCAGCCTGATTGGCTTAATGTGGTTCGTGTTAGAACTGTCCAACTAAGGGCTACTTTTAGGCTTTTTTGCGTACTTTTGCCTATGTAAATACACTGACAAACGCGCTGAATCAAAAGTGCACCTTCAAGCTTAATTGTTGAACAATTGTTCTTATCAATTGAACAACAATGTTCTTATCTGACGTTGGGGTGCCTTGGGGGAGTAACATATATGAAAATAAGCAAAATTAGAGAACTTTGATTTTTGACCTGGGTAGCCCCCCCCCTTAAACCCGGTTCATACTTTGACCTTGCGGACACACGGACAGGGACAATGACAAATTTCGGTCAACTGCTGTGAAGAAACTACAAAACCATTTCAATTATATACTGCTTTGCATACGGTCTGCAAGTGGCTTAGTGGCCTCAGCTATCTTTGTGCGAAAAATCGGCATATTTGGCCACGTATTTTTCTTGGGATCGCTGAAGAGTCAAACTATAGGGACAAGGACAAGGACGAACTTAAGCGTGCTAGGTTCATCATGAGCTACATTATTATTAACAAAGTCAAGTTAAATCTAATCCGCTAAATCCGATTCTAAGGCGACCGACCATCCAACAACAGTCGTTTTCCGTTGGCATTTTTTAATTCTGTCTCCATTAGGCGACAAACCAAATCGTCGGGAACCAACTGCCCTCGGTCCATGAACCCACGAGCCTCCGCGCCGAGATCTAAAACAACTAACAACTCTTAAGGGTGGATTTCATAAAGGTGGTTTTACTACAAATTGGTTCTAAGTACGTTTTCATAGGAATTGCACATAACTTCACTACGAAATATATACTGCTTGATTTGTTACAAATTTCGTCAGTCCACTGCTTACACCTAAGTCTTCTACCTTAAAACGTTCTTTTATAATGAAACAGAACGTTAATCAAAAATTCTATGTGTATTAGATACGATCACGTATTCGACTAGGCTTGGAATTTTTTTAATTTTGCAGCGACACTGAAATCACTAACAGCGGAGCAGCCGTATGTCTGTTCAGCAGAAAAATTACGAAATAATCACACCAAAAGTTGATCCTATACACTCATTAGTGGGGTTTTGATTTTGTAATTTTGCCGACTTAACATACATACGGTTTTAAGTAATAAACATGAATGAATCGACACTTACACTACAAATTAGACAAAGCGTAGTGACTACTGTAGGTATATAAACAAATACCCTAAACACCATACATGTAAAGCCTAGTTCATAGTAGTGCGGAACTGTCCGTAGTTGTCCGTGTCCGAGTACGTGTCCGTGTCCGGAAGGTTGTCAGTAACATTTGTCCGTGTCCGTCAGCAGCATTAATTCATACTGCTACGGACACTCTACGGACAGTGCGTATGCATATAAAACAACGCCTATACATTCTGCAGCGTACCAAGCGTGTGAGAATGCAACCTTCAAAAAATCAATAGAAACGTTCTTAGCACACTAAAATGCAGCTACTGAGCTCATAATTACTAACAATTTAATAAAATTTTGCAATGCGCGGAGGAATCTTATGTGTACGCAAACACACGTGACTAATAAAGCTTTCATTTGATTGGCTGGTTGCTTACGGACACGGACAAAAGTTGAACTGAATTCAGCTTGTCTTCCGGACATCCGGACAGCCTTTACGGACACTCTCGGACAACTTGTTACGGACATCCGGAGTCCGGACAAGTATGAATTAAACTACTCTTACGGACACGGACGTGGACTCGGACACGGACAGCTCTTACGGACAACTATGAACCGGGCTTAACGGGGACAAAATTTCGAAAGGGGACCTCTCCGGCCAAATTTTGGGGATCCTCCCCCCTTCATTGACGCAAAATAAACTAAAATTTTGTAAAATTTTCCGAAAAAAGTGGCATTTTTGATAAATTTTGCCCAAATTTTCGGGACCCTCCCCCCGGCCCTTCGATTTTTTTGGGGGGTCCTCCCCCATCCCCCTTCATAGATGTATGCTAAATACACTAGTTTAATCCTAAATGCTGCGTTGTGAGATCAACCAATTTAATCAAATCCACTAAATCCGGTTAATCCCTCCATTGGTCACCAGTATTTTGCTGTATGTGATTCCTGAGAATGTCTCCGCAAGCGAGATGAGTCATGTTGAAGTCCCTGTGGATGCGAGCCGCAATAGTGCCCTTGCCCGAGCCAGGGGGGCCCATCAGCAGGCAACGGAACAGCTCCCGCCCCATCACTACTGCAACCAAGAGCACATAATAGGAAGAGTATGACACTGCACTGATTACTGCAACCAAGAGTAAGTAATGGGAAGAGTATGACACTGCACTGATTACTGCAACCAAGAGTGCCTAATGGAAAGAGTATGACACTCAACTGATTACTGCAACCAAGAGTACATAATGGGAAGAGTATGACACTGCACTGATTACTGCAACCAAGAGTACATAATAGGAAGAGTATGACACTCTTCCTATTATGCCTAGCAGCGCGCGTCCAATGCGCAGCGCGAAATAGGCCTTTTATGTACGGTTTTGAGGGGGGGGGTACCCCCCCCCTCAACTGCAACCATGACTCATGATGGGGGAGTGCCCTCTGATTCGATACCCCGTGCTCGACTGAGGGGGGGGGGTCCCCTCAACTCAGCACCCCGTCTTCAGTTGAGGGGGGGGTACCCCCCCTCATTTCAAGACACTGACAAAGTCTTTGCGCTAACCCCCCCCCTCAGTTCAGTACCCCGTCTTCAGTTGAGGAGGAGTATGGCCTGCCCTCAGTTCAGCACATCAACAAAAGTCCTTGTCAGTGTCTTGAAATAAGGGGGTCCCCCCCCTCAACTGAAGACGGGGGGCGAGTTGAGGGGGGGGGCCCCCCTCAGTTGAGCACGGGGTCTTAATTTTAGGGGGGGTACCCCCCCCCCTCAAAACCGTACATAAACGGGCTATTTCGCGCTGCGCATTGGACGCACGCCCGTAGGCATAATAGGAAGAGTGTCATACTCTTCCTATTATGTACTCTTGCTGCAACCAAGAGTACATAATGGGAAGAGTATGACACTCAACTGACTACTGCAACCAAGAGTACATAATGGGAAGAGTATGACACTGCACTGATTACTGCAACCAAGAGTAAATGTTCGGGTCTGGGGGTTGCTTGTTTGTTCTGGGTGGCTGGTTTGTTCTTTTGACTTTCCAACATAATGGGAAAAGAGTAATGACACTGCACTGATTACTGCAACCAAGAGTAAATAATGGGAAGAGTATGACACTGCACTGATTACTGCAACCAAGAGTACATAATGGGGAAGAGTATGACACTCAACTGATTACTGCAACCAAGAGTACATAATGGTGCTGTTCTGCCGTTTGGAGGTTGCTTGCGGGGGGGCGAAGAGTATGACACTCAACTGATTACTGCAACCAAGAGTACATAATGGGAAGAGTATGACACTCAACTGACTACCAACTCATAATGGGAAGGTTACCTCCTGATTACTGCAACCAAGAGTACATAATGGGAAGAGTATGACACTGCACTGATTACTGCAACCAAGAGTAAATAATGGGAGTGTGCTGTTACTGCACCAGAGTTTAATGGAAGAGTATGACACTGACACTCAACTGATTACTGCAACCAAGAGTACATAATGGGAAGAGTATGACACTGCACTGATTACTGCAACCAAGAGTAAATAATGGGAAGAGTATGACACTGCACTGATTACTGCAACCAAGAGTACATAATGGGGAAGAGTATGACACTCAACTGATTACTGCAACCAAGAGTACATAATGGGAAGAGTATGACACTGCACTGATTACTGCAACCAAGAGTTCCTAATGGAAAGAGTATGACACTCAACTGATTACTGCAACCAAGAGTACATAATGGGAAGAGTATGACACTTTTTTTTTTTTTTTTCTTTTTTTCAACTGATTACTGCAACCAAGAGTACATAATGGGAAGAGTATGACACTGCACTGATTACTGCAACCAAGAGTACATAATGGGAAGAGTATGACACTCAACTGATTACTGCAACCAAGAGTACATAATGGGAAGAGTATGACACTGCACTGATTACTGCAACCAAGAGTACATAATGGGAAGAGTATGACACTCAACTGACTACTGCAACCAAGTGTACATAAAGGGAAGAGTAAGACACTCCACTGATCACTGCAACCAGGAGTACATAATGGTAAGAGTATGACACTCAACTGATATAAACAGTAGTGCAAACAAAGTTATGTCTTTGGCTGTGTACGACGAACTTTATGCTCGCTAAAATTGACGAGAAACTTTTGTGTTGAAGGCACCCAGAATTACTAATTGAGTCCAGATACGAAAAAGGTAAGATTACTTATATACCTAGGTGTGGTTAATAAAAGGGTTATTACAACAACCGAAAAAATCCGGCAAACAGCCAGTTGACGCCTTCATTCGCAATAGCATTTCAAATCAGCAAATAAAGGCCCCTATTCACATACTAAGTGTTATTCATATATATACTAACGCTAAGGGCCGGTTCCCACTGGTAGTAAATAAGTAAATAAGAAGCCAGAAATAAGAAATAAAGGCCTTATTTCAGAAATAGAGGGACATTCCCACTGTAGAAATAAGCTTTAGTTATTTCAGAAATAACAAACCTTATTTCTGAAATAAAAAGTTAAATTTATTTTAACTAAGGCCCGGTTCCCACTGCGCAATAAATAATAAATAAGAAATAGAAAATAAGGAATAGAAATAAGAAATAAAGGGCAGAAATAAAAAATAAGAATTTGAAATAAGAAATATGAAATTAATCCTTATGCGTTCACAATGCGGAAATAAGAAATAAAACCTGATCAATCAGCCTTCAAGCCTGGGCATTGATTGGATGAGACAAAATTTAAGCGGGAATTCAAACTTCAGAACTGGCAGAAATCTTTTCCTACGTTTGTGTCAAAAAGTTGTTACTTTTCAAACAAAAATGAAATGTTATAATACATGTAACAAAAAATTCTGAATATATTTTAAAGTTTTGAGTTTATGGAGGAGAAGAGGATCAAGTCAAAAGAATTTTTTTCAAAAAATCACATATACCTATCTTAATGACAAAAAAATGTAACAAGTTTACCTTTATCATGTAGAAAAATAGTAATAATTAAACAAAAATCACACAGAACTCTATGTCTTACTTACTAAAACAAAACGTAGAACAGTGTGAATATACGTACGCAGCTTGTCAGATATACGTACACAGCGATTTTTGAATCGCCCAATCAGCGTTTAGCAAGGCGTGGCTTACGTTGGCGCGCTCTAGAAAACGCCTCTGATTGGCTGAATCCTTATTTCTTGATTTCTTAAGTTACAATGGATTTTATCTTCTTATTTCAAAAATAAGGTTCGTTATTTCTGAAATAACCAAAGCTTATTTCGAGTTTCTTATTTCTTATTTCTGCAGTGTGAATGCCCCTTTATTTTAGAAAATAAGCATTTATTTCTTATTTTCAGTTTCTATTTTTCTTATTTCTGCCCAAAGCGCCCTGGCCCTTAAGAAATAAGAGAGAAGGATTTAGCCAATCAGAGACGTTTGCTAGAGCGCGAAAACCTAAGCCACGCCTTCTTTTCAGCTGATTGGCTTATGCAAAAATACTCTATACTCACGTCAAAAATATGGATTACGGTAGCATTGTTACGTATTTTAGGGTATATATTTTTGTTTTTTGGCACAAAAATATTAAATTTACATAAATTTGCTCATTCTTATTGAATTTCTAGTGAATTTAAATAGCGAAGGGCATCGAGCACATTTTAGATATTAAATTTTTGATTATGCAATGCTAAGTAAAATTTTATCCTAGACATCTCTTTCTACTATTAAAAAGAGGGAAAATTTTAACAGTATTTGCCATGCTATTTTCCTTTTTATTTCTTAAAAATGTGACAATGCCTTCTTTAAGGGGGTAGTGTCGCAAAAGCAGTTTTGCTCATAGGCTGTGAAAATAGAACTTTTTGTTTTGAAGTAGTACATTCAATGAGAAGCTATTCCTACGCTGTATGGTATCAAATAATTACTGCCAGACATCACACTATCAATATTGACAAATATCTTGGACCAATCGTCATTAGTAAGCCAGACATCACACAATAGGGACATACAAGTTCGAAAAATCAAGCCAGATATCAGATTGGCCAGCTTGTAAAGTACACATAATGTGTGGACGCACAATTTTTCTCCTTGCCACAAATAAGAAAAAAGAAAATTGAAGGTTCGTTTTTCTTTTGATTTGAAAATAAGCGTCTAGATTTTTCACAATTTATTGATTATCCGCTGTTGCTATTTTACAGTTTAAGTACACCTTCACAGTTCAAACTAGTATTACTCCACAGCCGCTACAGTAATCTGCACTAAATTTTGTGTGCATAAAAACTAGAAACATATGTGCTATCAGTCTGTCTAAAAAACCGAAACAGTAAAATTGATAAATGTGACTAAAAAATTGAATGTGAATAGGTTTCTTTTTGGTCATTTTTCCGACTTTGAGACATTATTTTAAGTTGTATGCTGCACCAATTTTGCTAAAACTTGGCAAAATAATTTGCCTTTATACAAATTTTTAAAATATATAAAGAACAATTTCTAACATTTTACTGAACAAGTTTTACAGTCTCGCAAAATCGACTGCTTTCGCGACACTACCCCTTAAATGGACCAGAAACTAGTA